>CAIGQV010011019.1:0-14657 GCA_903798115.1 Danio jaintianensis
TGTGTGTGTGTGTGTGTGTGTGTGTGTGTGTGTGTGTATATAAACTGACCTGCTCTCCACCACAGCCCCTCCGCTGCTGCTGCTTCCACTGCCCATAATGACCCCAGCAGCTCACCTGAGGCCGATCTCACCTGTCCAGCTCTGCTCACTGACACTGACCGTCCGTCACTCACCTGCTGTGTGTCCTTGTGTCTTTTGCCCCGCCTCCTCAGGTGAGGGACAAACCCGTCAGCCAATCAGAGCGAGTGCTGAGCTGTAAGCCTCTGCATGCATGAGCAGCTGTCAAATCCAACCTAAATCCCATTGATGGCTCTGAGTGTTACAACAATGCCCTCAACATTGTGTTCAAATGTGCTCAGATTTACTCACGTGTATGAGTGTGTGTGTGAATGTGAGTGTGTATGAGTGTTTCCCAGTGATGGGTTGCAGCTGGAAGGGCATCCGCTGTGTAAAACATATGCTGGAATAGTTGTCAGTTCATTCCGCTGTGGTGACCCCTGATTAATAAAGGGACTAAGCCGAAGGAAAATGAATGAATGAATGAATTAGTGCTGGTACAAGGATTAATAGCATCCAAAATAAACCTTTTGACATAAGATATATGTGTGTATTACATATATTTATTATTGTGTATATGTAACACACATACATACATAAAAACAAAACTATACAAGCCTTTTTTTGCAAAGGTATTTAAATTTATATATAATTTATTCATATACATATATATATTGTCAATCTAAATGTAAATAAACATTTTTCAATATATGCATGTATGTATTTATATATACATAATAAATATACACAGTACACACATATTACAGTATGTCAAAACAAACTTTTATTTTGGATACGGTTAATGGCGATTAATCTTTGCCCAGCACTATTAATAATATTTTAAATGACAAATCTAATAGTTGACATTATTTCAGTTATCAAAATTCATTCATTTTCTTTTCGGCTTAGTCCCTTTATTAATCAGGGGTTGCCACAGCGTAATGAACCGCCAACTTATCCAGCATATGTTTTACACAGCGGATGCCCTTCCAGCTGCAACCCAGTACTGGGAAACACCCATACACACTCATTCACACTCACACTCATAAACTTTTGCCAATTTAATTCATCAATTCCCGTATAGCGCATGTGTTTGGACTGTGGGGGAAACCGGAGCACCCGGAGGAAACCCACGCCAACACGGGGAGAACATGCAAACTCCACACAGAAACACCAACTGACCCAGCCGGGACTCGAACCAGCGACCTTCTTGCTGTGAGGCGACAGTCAATTTTCCTCAAAAGTAATGGCACTTCTCACCAAACTGCTCAAAAGTAACACTCATTTCTGTTTAAAACATGACCCTGAAGTAATTTCTACATTTTAAAGCAGTTCTATATTTAATCTGTATTTCTAAAAGAGGCGTTTGCTATTTCCAGTGTTTATGAATAATGAATTTCTCTCTCTTTTGTACAGGATGGCAGGATATGAGACGTGAGTGAGTCACTAGTGTTGGATAATGACTTGCATCTCTCTCTCTCTCTCTGGAGGTCACAGTGTTCATGCTGCTCTTAATGAGGTAAGCAGGGTAAACTCTGATTAGCATCGTAACGGTTGAGTTCGTCACACAATGACATGAATATACAGTTGAAGTCAGAATTATTAGCCCTCCTGAATTATTCGCCCTCCTGTATATATTTTTCCCCAATTTCTATTTAACGGAGAGAAGATTTTTGAACACGTTTATAAACATAATAGTTTTAATAACTCATTTCTAATAACTGGTTTCTTTTCTCTTTGCCATGATGACAGCACATAATATTAGACTAGATATTTTTCAAGACACTAGTATTCAGCTTAAAGTGACATTTAAAGGCTTAAATAGGTTAATTAGGGTAAAGTTAGGGTAATTAGGCAAGTCATTGTATTACAGTGGTTTGTTCTGGAGACAATCCAAAACTAATATTTCTGAAGGGGGCGAATAATATTGACCTTAAAATGGCTTTAATAAAATTAAGAACTGCTTTTATTCTAGCCGAAATAAAACAAATAAGACTTTCTCCAGAAGAAAAAATATTATAGGAAATACTGTGAAAAATTCCTGAATCTGTTAAACATCATTTGGGAAATATTGGAAAAAAGGAAAAAAAATGTACAGGAGAGCGAATAATTTTTAACTTTAACTGTACAGCTAAAGTGATTACCCCTTCAGTTAAATTTGAATACTTTTTTCAAATATAGAAAAGGAGATAAATATATATATATATATATTCAGCTTTTAACATATATATTGTTTCAGAAAATATTAAAATAAATATATTTTCAATTATATAGTTTGCCTTTTAATTTACATCATAAATATATATTTTATTAAAGCATTTATACAGTTTTACAAGATAAAATGATTAATCCACCGGTTAAATTTGAATACTTTTTCAAATATAGAAAAGAGATAGAAATATATATATATATATGTAGCGCTGTTGCCTCACAGCGAGAAGGTCGCTGGTTCGAGCCTCGGCTGGGTCAGTTGGCATTTCTGTGTGGAGTTTGCATGTTCTCCCCGTGTTGGTGTGGGTTTCCTCTGGGTGCTCCGGTTTCCCCCAGAGTCCAAACACATGCGCTATAGGGGAATTGATGAACTAAATTGGCCATAGTGTATGAGTGTGTGTGAGAATGAGTGTGTATGGGTGTTTCCCAGTTCTGGGTTGCAGCTGGAAGGCCATCCGCTGTGTAAAACATATGCTGGGTAAGTTGGCAGTTCATTCCGCTGTGGCGACCCCTGATGAATAAAGGGACTAAGCCGAAGGAAAATGAATGAATGAATGAATGAATGAATATAATCATAATAAAATCTCTCTTTCTATATCTCTCTCAATTCAATTTTAATTCAATTCAATTCAAAAGGACTTTATTAGCATGAATTGTCAAGTATTGCCAAAGCATTGCAGATTACATAAACAATGAATAAAATCACAATAAAATGTCTCTCTCTCTCTCTCTCTCTTGCTCCACCGTCAGCTGTAGGTCACATGACTCTCTCTGCTGGCTCTACTGAGCATGCTCAGTCCAGTGTGTTGTCAGGCAAAAAAGGGCAGCAGCAGTGGCAGCAGATCTGCATCAGATAAACACAGAGGATATCTGCTCGCTCACGGCCTCTCGCTGCGTGTGTGTGTATGCATGTATGTCTACGTAAGTGTGTGTGTGTGTATGTGTGTGTGTGTCTTCTGCGGCCTCTGGTGTTCCTCCATCCTCCTGAAGGTGAGCTGGATGTCCGTGTGTGTCGGTATGTTGATTCTGGGTGTGTTTGCAGGGGGAATCAGGCAGATTACAGTCAGTGTGATGGTTTAGACGGAGAGATCGGCTATAATGCATTCATTCAATCAGGAGATCAGAACAACAGCACGCTCCGGCCGGAAATATGATGATATTCTTATGCTTTCAAAGCTCCTTTGTTTTGGATTTTGGGCAATATTGATCAAAAGGTGACGTAAATCTCCTTTAAACGCAGGCGTTTGTCTGCATCTTGTTTGTTTTCATGAAAAAATCATTCATATTAGTGTCTTAGAATGAGGATGGTGCTATTTACTTCAGAAGCAGTTGCATTTATTAGTATGCATTTTTGTTGCATTTCTGTTAGTATTTGCATCAGATATTAAAAATACAATATCATGTCAAATATTTAAAATGCAGGTATTTTAAATGCATCTTATTTTTTTATTCATAACAATCATTAAATAGTCTGTTAGTATCTTAGAATTAATATGTTGATATTGCATCAAGAGCAATTGCATTTATTTGTTTGCATTTTGTTGCTAAAATTATTTCTGCATGTATTAGTACATTAAAATTGGTAGATTAGTATTTGCATCAGATATTAAAAATACATTCATTCATTCATTTTCTTTTCGGCTTAGTCCCTTAATTAATCTGGGGTCGCCACAGCGGAATGAACCGCCAACTTATCCAGCATATGTTTTACGCAGCGAATGCCCTTCCAGCTGCAACCCATCACTGGGAAACATCCATACACACTCATTCACACACATACACTACGGACAATTTTAGCTTTCCCAATTCCCCTATAGCGCATGTGTTTGGACTGTGGGGGAAACCGGAGCACCCGGAGGAAACCCACACCAACACGGGGAGAACATGCAAACTCCACACAGAAATGCCAACTGACCCAGTCGGGGCTCAAACCAGCGACCTTCTTGCTGTGAGGCAATTGTGCTACCCATTGCGCCACCGTGCTGCCCTAAAAATACAATATTATGTCAAATATTTAAAATACAGGTATTTGTGTGCATAATATTTCATAAAAAAGCGCTACATTGTTTATTAGGACCTTAGAATGAAGATGTTACTAGATGCATCAAGAGCAATTGCATTTATTTGTATGCATTTTGAGCTAAAATTATTTCTGCATGTATTAGTACATTAAAACTGATAGATTAGTATTTGCATCAGATTAAAAATACAATATCATGTCATATTTAAAATGCAGGTATTTTAAATGCATCTTATTGTTTTACTCATAACAATCATTAAATAGTCTATTAGTATCTTAGAATTAATATGTTGATATTGCATCAAGAGCAATTTCATTTATCTGTATGCATTTTTGTTGCTAAAAATAATTTCTTTATGTATAAGTACATTAAAATTGGTAGATTAGTATTTGCATCAGATATTAAAAATACAACATTTTGTAAAATATTTGAAATCCATGGATTTGTGTGCATCTTGTTTGTTTTCTTAAAACATTACATTGTTTTTTAGGACCTTAGAATGAGGATGTTGCTATTTGCATCAAGAGCAATTGCATTTATTTGTTTGCATTTTTGTTGCTAAAAATATTTCTGTATGTATTAGTACATTAAAATTGGTTTATTAGTATTTGCATCAGATATTAAAAATAAAATAAATGTCAAATATTTAAAATCCAGGTATTTGTGTGCATAATATTTGTTTTCATAAATAAGCATTGCATTTTTATTAGTATCTTTGAATGAGGATTTATTTGTTTGCATTTTTGTTGCTAACAATTATTTCTTTATATATAAGTACATTAAAATTGGTAGACTATTAGCATCAGATATTTAAAATTGTCAAATATTTAAAATCCAGGTATGTGTGTGCATCTTATTTGTTATTTGCATCAAGAGCAATTGCATTTATTTGTTTGCCTTTTTGTTGCTATAAGTATTTCTTTATGTATTAGTACATTAAAATAGGTAGATTAGTATTGGCATCAGATATGAAAAATATAATATTATGCCAAATATTTAAAATACAGGTATTTGTGTGCATAATATTATTAATATAAAAAAGCATTAAATTGTGTATTAGTATCTTAGAATGAGGATGTCGCTATTTGCATCAAACAATTACATTTTTTTGTATGCATTCTTCTTGCTAAAAATGTTTTTAAATATATATTAGTACGTTAAAATTGGTATATTAGTATTTGCATCAGATTAAAAATACAATATTATGTCAAATATTTAAAATACAGGTATTTTTTGTGCATAATATTTATAAATAAATTATTAAATTGTCTATTAATATCTTAGAATGAGGATGTCGCTATTTGCATCACAAGCAATTACATATATTTGTATGCATTCTTCTTGCTAATTTTTAAAAAAAAATATATTAGTTTATTAAAATAGGTAGATTATTATTTGCATCAGATATTAAAAATAAAATAAATGTCAAATATTTAAAATCCAGGTATTTGTGTGCGTAATATTTCATAAAGCATTACGTTTTTATTAGTATCTTAGAATGAGGATGTCGATATTTGCATCAAGAGCAGTTACGTTTATTTGTATGCATTTTTGTTGCGAAAATGATTTCTTTATGTATTAATACAATAATATTGATAGATTAGTATTTGCATAATAAAATATAATATTATGTCAAATATTTAAAATACAGGTATTTGTGTGCATCGTTTTTGTTTTCATAAAAAAAACAAATGAGGATGTCGATATTTGCATCAAAAGCAAAATATGCATATTTAAATGGGATGTATTTATATGCATTTTATTGCTAAAAGTTATGTTTATTAGTATATTAAAATTGGTAGATTAGTATTTGCTTAAGGGCGTCACGGTGGCGCAGTGGGTAGCACGATCGCCTCACAGCAAGAAGGTTGCTGGTTTGAGCCTCGGCTGGGTCAGTTGGCATTTCTGTGTGGAGTTTGCATGTTCTCCCCGTGTTGGCGTGGGTTTCCTCCGGGTGCTCTGGTTTCCCCCACAGTCCAAAGACATGCAGTATAGGTGAATTGGGTAAGCTAAATTGTCCGTAGTGTATGTATGTGAATGAGTGTGTGTGGATATTTCCCAGTGATGGGTTGCAGCTGGAAGGGCATCCGCTGCGTAAAACATATGCTGGATAAGTTGGCGGTTCATTCCGCTGTGGCGACCCCAGATTAATAGAGGGACTAAACCAAAAAGAAAATGAATGGATGAATGAATGAATAGTATTTGCATAAGCTATTGAAAGCTCATTATTATGTTATATATTTAATATACAGGTCTTTTTGTTAGTTCATTACAATTAATATACAGAATTAGTATTTGCATCAGCCGAAAAAAAAGCTAAATATTGTGTAAGATATTTAGTGTATATTTGTAGTCCTAATTCTAGATACTAATACACAATTTAATGCTTTTTTATGAAATATTATGCACAAAAAAATCTGTATTTTAAATATTTGACATAATATTGTATTTTTTATATCTGATGCCAGTACTAATCTACCTATTTTAATGTACTAATACATAAAGAAATTGTTTTTAGCAACAAAAATGCATACAAATAAATGCAATTGCTTTTATATGTAGTTATATTTGTATTTTAGAGTATATTGTTTATTAGTGTATTAAAATTGGTAAAACGGTATTTATTTCAGTTATGGAAAATGCAGTATTATGTATTATATTTAATATACAGGTATTTTATGCCTTTCATTTGTTGTCTGTAAAAGCATGTTCGTTTATTTCAGTTAATATTGCCTAATTAGTTAACCTAATTAACCTAGTTAAGCCTTTAAATGTCACTTTAAGCTGAATACTAGTGTCTTGAAAAACATCTAGTCAAATATTATGTGCTGTCATCATGGCAAAGATAAAGAGATTTATATATACATAGTTTTGAGTTTTGGAGATAAATGCTTGGCAGTGTACTTGATGTGTCGTGACGTTCATTCGCTATTTCTCTCAGTATTTATCAGATATGACTTATTCAGAGGACTACTTGAGAAACTGCTTCTATGATTTAGTGCCCACACACACACCACATATTCACTCAGACACACAAATACATACATATACATATACACAGATATACACACATATATGCACATATGGTTTCACACACACACACACACACACACACTCACCACATATTCACTCAGACACACAAATACATACATATACACAGATATACACACATATGGTTTCACACGTACACACACACAAGCACACACCACATATTCACTCAGACACACACACACACACACACACACATACATACATACATATACACAGATATACACACATATGGTTTCACACACAGTCTCACACACACACACACACGCACACTCTCACACACACACTCACACACAAACACACACTCTCACACAAAAAACACACACACTCTCTCTCTCTCTCTCTCTCACAAACACACAAACACTCACACTCAGACAGATGGAGCGGCTGTTGCTAGGATACTCAGCGGTGAGATGGAGGAGAGCAGAGAGAACAGAGTGTTATTCTGTAGGTGAAGCGCAGAGAGAATAAAACCCTCCGCTGTTCAGGGTCTGCAGTGAGTGTCTGTGCTGAAATGACCACTGCGCTGGGTCGTTAGCACTGGGTCAATGCGGTTTGACCATGCAGAGGTCACTGATCACTCTCAATGCTGCTGCACTTATCACGGGATTATTGGGCCTTTCTGTGCTGTTTCTAAGGTGAGTCTCGAGCCTGTCTGTATGAGTATATCGTATGTATGTATATATACTACATAAGTACTGTATTAAACACATTTCCTGGGAATAATATTTCTAAAGGAGCTGTTGACATTGAATTAAACCAGATTTTGGTGAAAACCCAAACAATACAAATATAAAAATAAGACAAAACGAAGTTCAATTATGTGTAATAAGAATGAAATGACAGAAGGAGAAAGAGCTGAACTACTGAGACGTGTTTAATACCTTATATAAAAGGCTTTTTTGGTGTTGTCAGCTTAAGTCACATGCATTGCTCAGGTGTGAGTTTCTCACAGACTTCAACAGAGTGTCAAATCTGGATGCTTCTGTGGGTCTCGTCTGTCAAATCTGAGCTTTATTCTGTATTTTCTATTGGATTGGGGTCAGGTGATTGGCTGGGCCGTTCTACAGCTTGATTTTCTTTCTCTGAAAGCATCTGAGAGTTTCCTCGGCTGTGCTTTGGATCATTGTCTTGCTGAAATGGTTTGATCTTCATCCTCCTGCTAATGTAGATGTTGGACTGAAGCAGCTGATATTCATTTACACTGAGGATGGGCAGAGGGTTGCTGAAGAACTACTGAGAGATTTCAGCTGCTGTCTGGGCTTTCACTGCCCAAATACACCTTCCTTTCTTCATGTGTTCAATATTTTTTCCCTGCGTCATTTCACTTTATTATGCATAACTTCATTTGTAAACTAATTAGTTTTGTTTTCTTTGCATATGTGTATTTATTTTGTTGTTATCTACATCTGGTGAAAATTTCAAGTCAACGGCACCTTTAGAAAGATGTTTTCTGAGAAAAATGGTGACGTGTTCAATACTTTGTATATATGAATATTTATATTAGGGCTACACAATATATGGTTTCAGCATTGATATCTCAATGAGTGAATCTGTAATAGTCACATCGCAGGATCTCAAGTTGGGATTGTAATTGTCCAAGGAGTCATTGTGAGGTTTAACCATAATCTAATAGTGTGAAAGAGTTATGTGATTTTAACCCTGGATGACATGACAGCATATAATCATGCTTCTTGATTGTTGCTGGTTTTTCCTGTTGGGAAGAGCTGCAATGTGTCATTTTTGCTGTTTAATTGTGTTGTAGTATTTTTTTTTTTTTTTGAGAAAGATGCTTTATAGAGAAAAAAAAGTGTATTTATTCATTCATTCATTCATTTTCCTTCGGCTTAGTCCCTTATTTATCAGGGGTCTCCACAGAGGAATGAACCGCCAACTTGTTCAACCGCATATGTTTTACGCAGTTTTTCCAGCTGCAACCCAGTACTGGGAAACACCCATACACACTCATTCTCTCACACACACACACACTCATACACTACAGCCAATTTAGTTCATCAATTCCCCTATAGCGCATGTGTTTGGACTGTGGGGGAAACCGGAGCACCCGGAGGAAACCCACGCCAACACGGGGAGAACATGCAAACTCCACACAGAAATGCCAACTGACCCAGCCAGGACTCGAACCAGTGACCTTCTTGCTGTGATAACCACTAAGCCACTGTGTCACCCCAGTATTATTTATGTTAATATTATTGTTAATGTCAAACAAATTATACATTTAAAGTGTCTTCTTTTGTTATATTTACTTGCAATTTGTGAGTACATAACTATAGGTTCATTCTTTCCATCTGTTTTACTGTAAAGAAAAAAAGAAAAACAATCCAATAGAGACACTGAAGCTTGCCATAGCGAACAGCACTAGGTTAAACATTTCTTTCATTATTACAAATAATATTTATTTTAATATTAATAACAATATTAATTTCATTATTTGGACGAAAGCATCTGCTCAATGACTAAATGTAAATACATTACAGATGTTTTTCTTATTATTTGATTAATTATGATTATTGGTATTGTTTGTTCTGCAGGTGCTTAATAATCTGTCATTTCTATCTGGATAATGTGTATAAATGTAGAGCTTTCTGTGGTTTTGATGTAAATGAAGAATAAATGTTCTAATCAGTGTGTTTTGTTCCTCCAGAAAGCGAGCGGCTCATATTCCTGTAGACGTGTCTGTTGTTTTGAGCTGAAATGGATGTAAAAAGCTTCATCCTGTCAGAAAGTGGTCTGTGAAAACTGGAGCCAATGGTGAGTGTTGATGCTTCATTACACAGTCAAACACACACACACACACTGGCTGAGAAACATGGTTGTATATGTGGTTTACAAGGACTTTCTTAAGGCGTAATGTATTTTATACTGTAAAAAACAGTTAAGTACGTTTTTAAGTGTTTCGAATTACAAGAACAGTCCTCATAAACCACCTTAATGGAGTATAACTAGATCATACCCATGTCATACAATTGAGTATCCTTGTAATTCACATAAACAAGTATACGCAAACACACAGTTGTATCTGTGGTTTACGAGGACTTTCTGTAAAGGTAATATATTATATACTGTAAAAACAGGTCATACCCATGTCATTATACAATTTACATTTATTTATATATATAATTTAAATTATAAACATGTCCTTGTAAACCACATAAACAAGTACACACACACACACACATCATTATTTTATCTTATAGCTCCACACTGCTTATTATTTACTGACAGTGGTGGAAAGAGTTCTGAAAAATCATACTCAAGTAAAAGTACCATTACTTGCCTAAAAATGTAGTGCAAGTAGAGTAAAAGTATCCGTTGTAAATATTACTCAAAATATGAGTAAAAAGTAGACCTTTTAAAAGTACTCAAGAGTAGTGAGTATTACGCTATAAAAAGCTGATGATTTGCATGTAATTTGTGGATGTGTGTAAACGTAACATTCTGTAGTGCATTTAGTGATTGCCCAGCAGGCACACAACGTCATAGGACGTTAATGTTAGGTTAGATTAAGGTTGTGACGTCAGGTAACCAAAATTCAATGTCTGGCCAGCGTCCAAGGACAACATTATTTTGAAGTCCAACAACGATGTGAAATGGCGTTATTGGCGATATTTTGTTGATTTTAGGTTGTGTTGGAAAGTGACCAAAATTCAACGTCGAGCCAACATCTTAAACCAACGTCATATTGACGTCAAATACTGACATTTATTCATCAGGTATGGCAACCAAAATCCAACATGACGTCATAGTGGTAACGTCCACACAACGTCAAGCTGCAACATCATTAGATATTGATATTTGGTTGATTTCAGGTTGGACGTTGGACATTGATGTCGGCCTGACGTTTGGTTCTGATGTAAACCCGATTTTCATTTCCAAACAAAATGCAACGTCCCCACGACATTGGGGTACAATGTTAATCTGGCGTCATGTTGACGTCCTGTGCCTGCTGGGTCTTTAAGGCCATTTCGGTCATCACACAGTGAACATCCGTCATCTTCTCATCAGTGACATGCATCTGAACAGTCTCTGGGTCAATGCGTGTAAAGATTTTGGACATCTTCTTGGACACTTTTAATGCTTCCAAACAGTTTGCTGCAATTATAAAGCACACATGTCTTGAGGTAGTTCATTATGAGGCGATTTACCTTCTATGTGCGATCTGATTGGACAGGAATCACAGGACTGATTTCTCTAATCCCCATAGACAAGGAAAATAAAGTAGTGACTGCAGATTGAAGGAAAGTAGTGGAGTAAAAGTACCGATACTGCACTAAACATGTACTCAAGGGAAAGTAAAAGTACACATTTATAAAACTACTTAGTAAATTACAATTCCTGAGAAAAACTACTCAGTTACAGTAGTTGGAGTATTTGTAATTTGTTACTTTACACCACTGTTTACTGATGCACATTTATTAAACCCCTCGTTGGGCTATCTATCTATCTGTCTGTCTGTCTGTCTGTCTATCTATCTATCTATCTTAGCTAACTGAAAGAAAATAAATGTGTGGAAGTAATAAAATACGGGGAAGAAACCCCATCAGGTTTAAATATAACAAAAATAATAATCCAAAATTAAATAACAAAAGTTAAACCTGAAGTAATAAAATACATTATCATTCAAAATGTTAGTATATGTCATTAGAGAATATAAATAATACTACAATGGCATTGTTTGTGTTAATATCAGGATATTAAAGGCCAGTGCTGGACGGATGAAGAATCGGATGGAGAGAATGAACCAGAGCAGTTCCTGTACGGCATCCAGGTAAAACAATTCTTATATGAGGGTGTGATGTGGAGAAAAATATGTATCTCGCTATTTGGGGAGGATTTTATTTTTATTTAATTTTTCTGAGTATGATTTTGTGCTGATTTAGGTCTGTCAGGGATAAATAAATGTGACACTAAAACCACCAGCAGGTGCACAAGACCAGGGGTGCCCAAACATTTTCTTATGAAGGGTCAAAAACCAAACTTTATTGAGGCTAGTGGACCGAAGGTAAATGTAGTTACCATTGGTAGTTTCCTAATTTATTTAATAATATTTAAAAATAACTAGAAAACATTGCTTTATATGAACTAATACAGTATTCAATCATTCATTCATTTTCTTTTCGGCTTAGTCCCTTTATTAATCTGGGGTCGCCACAGCGGAATGAACCGCCAACTTATCCAGCATATGTTTTACACAGCGGATGCCCTTCCAGCTGCAACCCATCACTGGGAAACATCCATGCACACTTATTCACACACATACACTACGGACAATTTATGTGTTTGGACTGTGGGGGAAATCGGAGCACCCGGTGGAAACCCACGCCAACACGGGGAGAACATGCAAACTTCATACAGAAATGCCAACTGACCCAGCCGAGGCTCGAACCAGCGACCATCTTACTGTGAGGCGATCGTGCTACCCACTGCGCCGTCGTGACGCCCCCTTCAAGAGTTCACACTTAGCTGATGATTGATTATGAAGCATGTTTGGCATGCTGTCCCGGGAGAGAGCCCTGAGCTCATAAGATCCTCAAGCCCGGGGCTCCCTCCCGTTTGCAAGGCGAGAGGGGAATTTGAGCTCAGGTAGATCTCGAGAACTCCCCTGGTGTAGTAGCTAATGAACAGATAGTGATTGCTCTTAAGAGATAACTACTTACTAGGAGCATGTCTATGGTGCCGATTTGGATTAGTCAATTAACTTAAGTTGCATGTTGTTGGACGGTGGGAGGAATCTGGGGAACCTGGGGGAAACCCACGTGAGCACGGGGAGAACGTGTAAACTCCTCACAGAAACGTCGGCTGGCTTAGTAAGGACTAGAACCAGTGCCGTTCTTGCTGTGAGGCAACAGTGCTAACCACTGGGCCACCGTGTCACCCATCTAGGAAAGGAGGAGGAGTAGGGGTGGAAGGGGGGATTCTTCAAAATGAAGATGTCTGTTATATGGAACTTAGGGTATTTATAGTGGCTTAGGAATCGTCTGATTGGTGAATCGTAAATTAGATAATGCGGGACTAGCTGCAAGCAATCATAAGCATGTGATCCTCTCGAAATTAGTTTATAAATAAACTTCACTAATACAGTATAATATTTTTAAATTTTATAATAAACTTTGTTACAGTAAAAACAGTCTCATTTATAACAGAATAGAGTTGCACTGATTTTTGCCTTGATTTGCTCGCCTATGTCTCCCTATAGTCCTCTATTTGTCGAGTGACAGTATTTACGTTTTAAAAACTTCATTTTTTAAAATTCATTTACATTTAATTGAAATATTGAATTTCAGTTTGCTTTTTTTCTAGTTCAGCAATAAAACAAACACACAAAAAAGGTTACGTCAAATTAGAAAAGACAATCTCTGTTATATCTGCATTTGCCCCAACCTTCTCCATCATTCTCAGATGGGGTGGTGGGCCAAATCAAAGGTTACAATGGGCCAACTTTGGCCCTACTCTGCTCTGCACAAGACTCTATATTAATAAATGATTCATTGAGTCATTATTTAAAATGATTCAAAAAAGCAAGTGCCTGTGTCTATGAATCGACTGTTGAATCATTGACTCAAATTATTTGTTCACATTCAGTGCAATGTTTCTCTAAGACACACAAATTAAAGAAAACAGACAAAATTGCATCTAAAATGTTTCATAAAATCAATATCACATTTGCTGATATTCAGGAAAATGCCACTAAAATGAAAATGATGTGATATTACTGAGCTATATCATCTTATTAATACAGTACAAAAGCACAAACTCATACAGGGATATTTTCTGCTTTAATGTTTTGAATAGTATGTTCATTGTACTAGACTTCATCACTCACTCAATATTTCTGGACAACACAGTGTTTTCTTTTTCTTTATTTTGCAAAATTATGGATAAACTCCTTAGTGTCAGATAATGTTAATGATATCAGTAATGTTACCTTTATTATGCAGCAGCACAAGTTACGTTTATATGTTTACTTTTCATCAAATATTGCCAGTTTGTATAATGTATGTCAGTTGGAGTGTAATACTGCTGTGTTCCTGTAGGGGAGCTGTGCAGCGGATCTGTACCGTCACCCACAGCTGGACGCCGACATTGAGGCTGTAAAAGACATTTACACAGACAGCGCCGTGTCCGTCAGGTGAGATTAACCTCACTCCACTTCTGATCCACATTCACTGCGCATTCACACCTGATTCACATTCACTGTGATTCACATTCATTTCACATTCAAACCCTATTCACATTCACTGCACTTTCACACCTGATTCACGTTCATTTCACATTCAAACCTGATTCACATTCACTGCG
>CAIGQV010011030.1:765-10853 GCA_903798115.1 Danio jaintianensis
TAAGACCTAGAATAAGAACCTTTTATCATTTATCAGCAGCTTTTGTATAAAATTTTATTCTGCAATAACAACCAACTAGATCTATTATTCTGATTATTACATGGTCACTGGCCACAAAACTAAACAATTGGACACAAACTATTGATCTGAGTCATAATAATTTATTAACTCTTAAATTAAACAAAGCTAGCAGAAAGAAAAATGACTGAATGAAGAATACACTAACCTACTTTATTACTGTAGCAGCTAGAGGAGTTTCTGTGTTATATTTTGTTGTGTGATTATGTTGTGCAATGCAGGGATTTTTGGGCAAAGCGAGCATGTGCACTCATCGGTGGGGGGCTGGGGTGTGTCCTTGTCTACAGTCATGGCCAAAAGTTTTGAGAATGACATAAATATTGGAAATTGGAAAAGTTGCTGCATAAGTTTTTATAATAGCAATTTGCATATACTCCCAAATGTTCTGAAGAGTGATCAGATGAATTGCATAGTCCTTCTTTGCCATGAAAATGAACTTAATCCTGAAAAAAACTTTCCACTGCATTTGATTGCTGTCATTAAAGGAGCTGCTGAGATCATTTCAGTAATCGTCTTGTTAACTCAGGTGAGAATGTTGACCAGCACAAGGCTGGAGATCATTATGTCAGACTGATTGGGTTAGAATGGCAGACTTGACATGTTAAAAGGAGGGTGATGCTTGAAATCATTGTTCTTCTATTGTTAACCATGGTGACCTGCAAAGAAACGCGTGCAGCCATCATTGCGTTGCATAAAAATGGCTTCACAGGCAAGGATATTGTGGCTACTAAGATTGCACCTAAATCAACAATTTATAGGATCATCAAGAACTTCAAGGAAAGAGGTTCAATTCTTTTAAGAAGGCTTCAGGGCGTCCAAGAAAGTCCAGCAAGCGCTAGGATTGTCTCCTAAAGAGGATTCAGGTGCAGGATCGGAGTGCCACCAGTGCAGAGCTTGCTTAGGAAGGTGTGAGCGCATCTGCACGCACAGTGAGGCGAAGACTTTTGGAAGATGGCCTGGTGTCAAGAAGGGCAGCAAAGAACCCACTTCTCTCCAAAAAAAACATCAGGGACAGATTGATCTTCTGCAAAAAGTATGGCGAATGGACTGCTGAGGACTGGGGCAAAGTCATATTCTACGATGAAGCCCCTTTCTGATTGTTTGGGGCATCTGGAAAGAAGCCTTGTCCAGAGAAGAAAAGGTGAGCGCTACCATCAGTCCTGTGTCATGCCAACAGTAAAGCATCCTGAGACCATTCATGTGTGGGGTTGCTTCTCATCCAAGGGAGTGGGCTCACTCACAATTTTGCCCAAAAACACAGCCATGAGTAAAGAAAGGTACCAAAACACCCTCCAACAGCAACTTCTTCCTACAATCCAACAACAGTTTGGTGAAGAACAATGCATTTTCCAGCACGATGGAGCACCGTGCCATAAGGCAAAAGTGATATCTAAGTGGCTCGGGGACCAAAACGTTGAAATTTTGGGTCCATGGCCTGGAAACTCCCGAGATCTTAATCCCATTGAGAACTTGTGGTCAATCCTCAAGAGGCGGGTGGACAAACAAAAACCCACTAATTCTGACAAACTCCAAGAAGTGATTATGAAAGAATGGGTTGCTATTAGTCAGGATTTGGCCCAGAAGTTGATTGAGAGCATGCCCAGTCCAATTGCAGAGGTCCTGAAAAAGAAGGGCCAACACTGCAAATACTGACTCTTTGCATAAATGTCATGTAATTGTGGATAAAAGCCTTTGAAACGTATGAAGTGCTTGTAATTATATTTCAGTACATCACAGAAACAACTGAAACAAAGATCTAAAAGCAGTTTAGCAGCAAACTTTGTGAAAACTAATATTTGTGTCATTCTCTAAACTTTTGGCCACGACTGTACACAGTGCAAAAGTTAATTAAAAGAGACATTTGAACAGTTAGACAGTTCCTGGCCTTCAGACGGTCACACTGGTGTCAGGACTGAACTATTGTATCATCTTTGCTTGTTTTCACCCTGCAATGTGATGTGGAAGCTGACTCAAAAAAATATGAAATTCAAGCCAAAAGACCTAAGCTGGATGTTTAGTGAGGCTCTGGGTGCATCAATGTGGGCTCCTGATACATCTCTGGGAATGAACATAGCATCTCATGGACAGTTTGAATTGCTGGGTCCAGCTGGGAAGTGATCGGAGGACCTCAAAACTCTAGAATTGGCCCTGTGCCTTACTGAAGATGCCCTGTCTGGTGTCGGGGTCTTTATTATTCACTTCTTTGCACCTCTACTTTGTTGACTCCTCCGGTTGAGCGAACACTGGCGTGTCTGCCTGCCACTGCTCCCCCGGACCGGTTTTTATTATTACCTTGTTTTACTTTCTAAGTAAAAAAATAAATAAAAGATTTGCCTGGTTTTATTACCTTTTAACATGACGATTTTTCTTACAAATTGACCGGATAATTCCTTTCAGTCAAGCTGTGTTACCTGCCAAACGTGAGCTCTCGCCACCACGAAGCGGGCTGTTTCCCCCGTCTTCCATAAGTAAGTAAACACTTTCTTTTGGAGTGTCGGTCGCTGCCTTGTTGGTTGTATGCTGGTTTTGGTGTAGGTGGTCTTAGTAAGGGCTACTTTCCCATTTACTTGCGCCGTTATCGCTTGGTGTGCTGGCTAACGCGGTTTTTAAACCTGGCTGTGTATACGCGACTGTAGGATGTCTGTGTTGATGCTTCTCGTGGGCTTATTGCTTGCTTTTACAAGTATTTACGTGGTGCTCCAGGACTCATTGTCACCCTCCGGCTTGTGGATTATTAATATGCTTTTTTACTCATCTCTGGATCTGCATTGTCTTAACCCTAAAACCCGGTCGAACCTGCCTGTCGGTCTCTACAATCACTGTGCTGTTATTGGAATCACGCGCCGCCCTTGCTACATACAAAAGATGTTCTGGATCAAAGTGTACGACTTTATCTGATGGGTCATCAGATATACCCGTTCTCTAATCTCCCTTTCGCCGGTCACGTCCTCAAGCACGTCATGATGATGGACATAAACACTTCAGAAATCTTCGTCATTTAAAATTTGTTTCATTAAGACATTTACCAGACATCACAAAAACGGTTCAACGTCCTGTGAAAATGGCTCTGGTAAATGCTTGCTTATTGTCAAATAAATCTTTTATCCTAAATGACTCTTTTACTTCACATGCTTTGGACTTCCTATTTTTGACAGAGACTTGGTTGAAACTAAAATGTTTGAGCCTTTTAAATTCATAAAATTTAGTGCAGACTGTTTCCAGCCCCACTCATTATTAAGGCCATACTCTAGATCTTGTTTTAACCTATGGTTTTTCTATACATATCCATGACATTTTTGATGCTGGTATTTCTGATAATTTTCCTGTGATTTTTGAACCTGTCATTCCATATAATCAGCCCATCCTTTCTCAGCCGGTCTCTCTTTCTCGTGTTTTCCATGCAAATTCTGCTCTTGAGTTTTCTAATCCCTACACCAAGTTTCTTTCAAATGCTGATGCTGCTTTGCCATCTTGTTCAGATACTGAACAACTTGCTGAAATTTTTAACTCTGCTTGTCATTTTGCTTTAAATGAAGTTGCTCCTCTTAAACTTAAGAGGTCTAGGGTCAGTTCAAATCCTCAGCCCTGGTTAAATTCATCTACCCGTACACTCTCAGGCAAGAGTGGAGAAGGGCTGAGCGCAGGTGGAAAAAGGATGGGCTTCAGGTTTCCTACCAGATTTTAAAAGATTTCTTAAATGCATATCAAGACTCGGTCAGTGAGGCTAAATCTAAATATTTTTCAAACTTGATTGCTAAAAACGCAAGTAAGCCAAAAGTTCTTTTTAAAACCATATATTCAGTTCTTAACCCAATTGTTTGCTCAGTTCCTGTAGTCAATCTGGAGACATGCATACATTTCTCTGAATATTTTGCTCAGAAAATACAAGACATTAAATCACACCTCTTTCCTGCTGACATAGATCACTCTAATTTGGTCCCTTTATCCAGCAGTTTCACAAATTTTCAGCCAGTATCTTCTTCTCAGCTACTTAAAATAATTTCTCAGATGAAACTCACCTTTTGTCCTTCAGATGCACTGCCTTGCCGTCTACTTAGAGAGGTTTTAGATACAATCTGCCCTTCCCTCTTAGCTGTAATAAACAGCTCAATAATAAATGGGGTTTTTCCAGATGTTTTCAAACATGCTGTTGTACAGCCCCTATTAAAGAGGCCTCATCTTGATCCCGCTGTGCCTAACCACTACAGGCCCATTTCTAAACTCTCATTTATCTCAAAAGTTTTAGAGAAAATTGTACTTTCACAGTTGACCTCATAGTTGGATATTTTTTATATTTTAGACCCGTTTCAATCTGGTTTTAGAGCAAAACACAGTACTGAGTCTGCACTACTGAAAGTCACAAATGACATTTTACTCTCCATGGATTCTGAGTCATCTGCGATTTTGATACTTTTAGACCTAAGCGCTACTTTTGATACTGTAGATCACAACATTTTATTAGAACGACTTGGGTGTGTTGTTGGGGTTCAGGGCCTTGCCTTACAGTGGTTCTCCTCATATCTAAAGGGGAAAAGGTAAAAAGCTAAAAAATAAAAAAGGAAAAATGAAAGGAAGATGTAGACCTGCAGCCTGGGATTCAGTGGCAGGAAGTGGCCATACAGTTTTTTTGGTCCAAATTTAAAGGCTCGGACTGCGGGATGGGGTGTGAGCGAAAGTTTCCTCGTCTACGCCATGCAAAAGTTCATTAAAAAGTTGAACAGTTAAACGCTTCCTGACTTTCTTCAGACTATTATATTATTATCATCAATAATGTTGTTATTATTTTATTATTCAATGAAGATGGCAACAAACTGTCAACAACAGCAGTTAAGTGACAGATATGCCTAAATGTATATATATATATACATACATATACACACATATACACACACATTCAACAGTTCTTTCTGGCTCTCCAATCTGATTGGCTGATAGTCGTGTGATATTCTAATAATATCAGGACTCTTCCAGCCTTTTCACCCGTGTATATCACTCCTCCTGCAGCGAAGGAAATGTTCTAGTTTGACAAATACTGTGGCTTTTGGATCACATTTGATACTTTTTCTCTCCAGAAATGTGAAATTTTAAACTACAGCAAAACAAATCATTACAGAACAGGTAAGTCGATCTGGCTCTTTTGTAATTTGTATTTCTGTATTTATACTATACTAACCTAGCAGTAGACTGACCAATCAGAATCAAGTATTCCAGAGAGCCTTGCAATACATTTGTACACTCTGAAAAATGTTTCCCTTTGCAAAACTCATTTATGTTTGTCAGTAAAAACACTGGAAATATTATGAGAAAAGAAAACAGACATATGGAATTTAGATGGCATTTAAAATAACAAAGCATACCCTTAAAACACAAATAATTCTCCTGGGAAAACTACTCCGGTTCAAACAGAGCTGAAGATCTAAATACAGCAGGGAGACGAAGAACAGACAGCTTACGGAGACGCCAGAACAGCCTTTAAAATAGCATTACTAAACAGAAACAAACACAAGTGTGAAAGCAATTAAATAACTGATCATTAACAGTAAGTGAGCTTAAATGAAACAGCCAGGGAAGATGAAATGATGAACATAGTTGAACAGTTAGTTAAAGCTCTGAATGCAGAGTGCTGGACAAGGCAATACACACCGATTATAACCCAGACACGCAGGTTTCTGTAGTGCGTCAGAAAATATGTTTGAAAAATCAATCAATTAAATGAATCAATTAATCAATCAATCAATCATCAATAAACAAACCAACCAAATCAAATCATCCAACCAGTTAACCAATCAATCAATCAATCAATCAAATCAATGAATCATCAATCAACCAACCAACAAAATCAAATCAAATCAACCAACCAGTCAATCAATCAATCAATCAATCAATCAAATCAATCAATCGATCAATCAGCACAGGGTGTCAAACTGATCTTAGACTGACTGAACATTATGTGAATATTTGCCAAACAATGTGAATGACCACAGAATGAGAGTCTGTGCATTCTGAACACACATTAACATACATTACAGCATCATCATCATCATCATCATCACATTTCAACCTCAGCGAGTGAGAGAGAGAGAGACACAGAGAGAGAGTTACCTGAGTCCCAGGGGTCAGAAGTCATCGGGACGCACAGCCAGGAAAAACACCAATACAGAAAGATGGAAGGAGGACAGACAGACGAGAGACAGACAGGAAGACGGAGGGAGAGACGGACAGATCTGTTTCCTCACTAAATTAAAGAATGGAAAACGGAATGAACCATACCTTGGCTGTTTAACGTCAGGTGCGCCAGACCTTGAAGGAAAGAACAGAAACAAAAGAAAGAAATGAAAAAAGAAGAAGGTCATAAAGAGGCACGGGAAGAAAGCAAGCATTGTCACAAGGTTGGACTGCAGTTTGTGACAGACATCCAGGGGCACGCTCGGATGTCAAAGGTCAACTCAAAGCAAAAGGGGGAGAGAGAGAGAGAGAGAGAGAGAGAGAGAGAGAGAGAGAGAGAGGTGGGGAGAGAGAGAGAGGGGGAGAAACAGGGAGTGGAGGAGAGAGCGAGAAAGACAGAGAACAAGTTAGAAAGGTGGTAGAAAGAGAGAGAGAGAGAGAGAGAGAGAGAGGGAGAGAGAAAGGGAGAGAGAGAGAAATCATCTGAATGAATGAATGTACAGATGTGTGTTGTATTTTATTTCACTACATTTTAATATGGGTACCGACAGGCCAAGCGGGCGGTTGCGGAAGCAGTTTGGGGAGAACATGCAGGAAGACTACCGGTCGCCTCAAAGAGATTCTGCCAAACTGTCCGGCACCTCAAGAGGGGAAAGCACTTCCACACTGAACTGTTTACAGCAGAAGTGTGTGTACACATGGTGTACCTCAAATCTCTGGATGTTGTGGGGTTGTTCAGGCTGACATGCCTCTACAATATCGCATGGAGATTGGGGACAGTACCTTTGGACTGGGCAACTGGGGTGGTGTTTCCATTTTTAATAAGGAGGACCAGAGGGTCCTATAGGGGGATCTATGGGGGGATAGGGGGATCACACACACTCCTCAGCATCCCTGGAGAGTCTATGCCAGGCTGGACCACTGGACCAGCTCTATACCTTCACTATGCTGCTGGATGGTTCATGGGAGTATGCCCAACCAGTCCACATGTGTTTTGTGGACTTGGAGAAGGCATTTGACCATGTCCCTTGTGGCATTCTGTGGGGGTACTCTGGAAGTATGGGCTTGAAGGCGCTCTCTTAAGGGCTGTCTGGCAATTAGACTTGTTAGACTTTTCCCAGTGCATGTTGGAATCTGGCAGGGCTGCCCTTTGTCGTCGGTTCTGTTCATTATTTTTATGGAGTTTTTATGGAAAGGGCTGGAGGGGGTCTGGAGGGACCACAGGATTTCATCTCTGTTATTCGCAGATGATGTTTTTCTGTTGGTTTCATTAGACCTGGACCTTCAGCATGCACTGGGACGGTTTGCTGCAGAGCGCGATGCGGCCAGGATGAGAGTCAGCACCTCCAAATCCAAGGTCATGGTGCTCCACCAAAAAAAAGGTGGCCTACCATCTCCAGGTTGGAGGAGAGTCCTTACCCCAGGTGGAGGAGTTCAAGTATCGTGGGGTTTTGTTCACAAGTGAGGGAAGGATGGAATGCGAGATTGACAGGTGGATGGGTACAACAGGAGCAATAATGCGGTCAGTGTATAGGGTTGTTAAGGTAAAGGAGCTGAGCCGAAAGGTAAAGCTCTCCATTTTTTGGTCAATCTACGTTCCTACCCTCACCTTTGGTCAGGAGCTTTTTTTGTCATGACCAAAAGGACAAGATCTCGGATATAAGTGGCCGAAATTAGTTTCCTTCACAGGGTGGCAGGGCGGACTCTTATAGATAGTATGAGAAGCTCGCAGTAGAGCTGCTGATCCTTCACATCGCGAGCATCAGTTGGCAACTGATTTGGACGCCTCCTGGACACCTAAGTAGAGAGGTGTTCTGGGCTTGTCCCACCAGGAGGAGACCTCAGGGTGACCCAGTACTCACTGGAGGGACCACTGTACGTCCCTCGGCTGGCCTGGGAATGCCTCGAGATCCCTGGAGGATGTAGAGGGAGTCTGGGGTTCAGCTAAACTGCTGGCCCATGACCAGTGGCCCCGGGTAAGCGGCAGACAATGACATGACATTATATTTCAATAATCAATAGTCTTTTATCAAATTAGCGTATTTATCAGAATATTTATAGTTTTATTAGTTTTAGTGTGTATTTACATATGGATAATATAATCACTCTACTAATTGATGCATGGATTATGCTTAGGCAATACTTGAAAAGTCATGCCAATAAAGCTCTTTTGAATTGAATTTGAGTGAGAGAGAGATGTGAGAGTTAGAGAGAAAGTGATGTGTGTGTGTATGTGTGTAAGAGAGAGAGAGAGAGAGAGAGGAACTCAAAGCAAACGAAGGAACGAGTGAACGCTTCTGGAGTGAGGTGGGGTTCAGGAAAAAAAAGCATTTCATTCAGTGCAACTCCCGAAGGCCATTGCCCACTCAAATGCTTTTTTCCCCCTCTGGTCTTATGGAAACACACACTCACACACACACACACACACGCATACACACACTGTTGTTTGGCAGAGTTCAAGAGCACCTGAATCAGAGCATCACCTGTTCTCATCTACACACAGCCGACAATAAAGCACAGAAACTGGAGCCGTGAGCCTCTACAAGAGCTCCATTACAGCTCAGAGGCGTGCGTCCGTCCACACACACACACACACACACACACACACACACACACACACACACACAGCTGATATATCTGCCATCACAATAACACACTCCAGGCCAGCACTGTAAAAACACAATATCGCCACATTTTCTCAGCTCGATCCTTAACTTTTCTGCACAAACTTTTAAAAACTCTTCAAATATGCAAATGAGGTATTACCTTATTAAATATGCACTCATTTGCATACACATCCAGAAATATGGGATTAAGCCAGAATCAAAATCCTTGCCTGATTTTGTTTACATATCAGAGTTGAAGATTGTTGGATTCTCTTCTCATCGCTCCATCTAGAATGCAGACAATGACAACACTCAAAACATGCTTGTTGCTGTAACCAAACCATCGGGTCAAATATGGACCCAGCCAGTGGGTTGAGAAGCAATTCATTGGTAAAAATTAACCCAATGGTTGGGTTTGTCCATATTTGACCCAACAGTTGGATTACAAAACCCAGCATTGTTTACAGTGCATCATACAGACAGAACACAACTACAGACTTATAATGGTTTTTAGGAATCAACCGTTACGTGAACTCAGGTGAATCATACATGAAAAAACCCGCCTGTAAAAAGCTGAGAATACAGATATTATAATAGAGACTCAATAGGGGGAAACTTTAGAGAGATATACAGTACTGTAATTAACTCTGCAGACAAACAGGTAGAGTCCAGTACACTAAAGCTGTAGGGCTGCACAATATCTCCATTAGTGGGGTTATAGTATACAATACCTGTATGGCAAACATCTGTGATAGATTATATTTATTTTAGGTGTCAAGCATAGTGTCGTCTATCCAGATCTGACCAATCAGACGGAGCCGTACTATCTTCATCATTGGCTAGAGCGGCTAAAAACAGCATTTCTGTAGGGAAATACTGTTACCGTATACTCAACAACAACAACATCACATATTATACACACATACACACAAACATTCCCAGCACCGCACAACACTATCATGAGTTCTGAAGTCAAACAGCCCAAATCCCAAAATCAGCCAGAGAGAAAGACACAATCATGACTTACAGCAGCCTCAGAGCCCTGATCAGTGAATATACACACGCACGCACACGCACGTACACACACACACACGCATGTACACGCGCGCACGCACGCACACACACACACGCACACACAGACACAGACACAGACACACAGACATACAAACATATGCACAAAGACAGACACACACACACACACTCACTCTCTCTCTCTCTCTCTCTCTCTCTCTCTCTCTC
>CAIGQV010011090.1:617-11146 GCA_903798115.1 Danio jaintianensis
ACACACACACACACACACACACACACACACACACACACACACACACATACACACACACACACACACAATCATACAAACTTTGTTTTTAGGCTAAATATTGATATTTATAGGCGTGTGGTCCCCAATGCGGCCTAGATGTCCCCTGCTGGTAATGTTTAGTACTGCACTCAAACAGACGTCTGGCTTTGATTTTACTGTCCGTTTTAATGGAAAAGTAGAACAAAAATGTATTGTTTTATTATTGTCCTAAAGTTTTCACAACTTTGTCTTAAGTTTAACGCTTCGCTTCACCAACAATCCCACAACAAACAGATCCTTCACCGTTCTCCCAATACCAGTGCACTACAACCCAAGGCTATACTGGGTATATTTCTCATTTAAGCTCTTTGGGTTGCACTGTGCATGCTGTATACACAGACCTTCCCTTTAAACTCTATTAGATATATCATCTTCATCATCATCTTCATCAATAATCGATCGATCGATCAGTTTGTTTGTGTTTACACACTGACCTGTCCGCGCGTCGAGTGAATCCTGAATCACTTAGTGAATCATCTGAATCGGTACCAATCGAGTCTTGGAGTCAAACACACCTGTGGAGATCGATCAAAGCGATCGATTAACTTAATAAACACATTTAATGTTGAACAAACGCAGTTTACGTTTAATCTGATCACGCTGAAGATCCACTTCCGGGCATGCGCACTTGAATCTCCGGATAAAAGTCCTCATGAAGGACTCGCTTGTGAAAGGATTGAATTGATAGCAGAGCCCTGCATATATAGCAACTGTATTAATATAATAACAGATGTACTGTATTATTCAATACGACTTAAATGTTTAGCAATAAATAAGTATTATTTTGACAAAAACAGCCGGAAATGGCTCCGCGGTGTGCCGGAAGTGAAGTCATCGCTACTGTAAGCCAGGGTGGTGTGAGTTAGCTCGAGTTAAAGCGACTTTTTCGATTAAAGTTCAGTTATTAAAGAATAGATGATTTATTAAAGCCATATCAACCATTCGGGAGTGACGCGACGTCATCGGGAGCGAGCTGGCGCGTTTCCGGCGGTGCAGGTTCGTGTTTCTGACTAATATGATCATTATTATGCTCATCATAATTCCTGTGATCATTGTTTCTCTGTCAGGACATCATCATCATCATCTTCAACAGAGCACTCGATACAGACAGTGAGGGATACATCATGCTGGTGTTATACAGAAGTAACATGTTCACCTATTCTCACTTGGTTATTGAAGTTGATTTATTATTTATGACCGAAAACCTTCAAGTGTGTCTCTGGAAGTATATTCAGATATGATGATGTGAAGATTGATTCATTGTTTGTGTGTATTGGTTGACTGCACAATGTTATTTTAGACTTCTTTAGACACGATTATAGGATTTATTTATTTATTTATAATTATTCATTGTATTTTTGTGGTTTTAATATTTAGTTTTAGTAATATTATTATAAATTATTTGACTGTTTTGTTTAGTCTTTAGTCTAAAAATGTTCTTCATCTTAATATTTATATTTTATTCATATAATACTTTTATTTAAAGGGGCAGTTCACACAATGGATAACCACTGACTGCCACAATTCAATTCAGTTCAATTCATCTTTATTTCTATAGCGCTTTTACAATGTAGATTGTGTCAAAGCAGCTTCACATAGAAGATTATAGTGAATTGAAATGGTGTCCGTTCAGTTTTCAGAGTTGAAGTTCAGTTCAGTTCAGTGTGGTTTAATCTTCACTGCTGAGAGTCCAAACACTGAAGAGCAAATCCATCGATGCGCAGCTCTACAGGTCCCGAACCATGCAAGCCAGTGGCCACAGTGTTTGTTTTTCCTAGTATGGAAGTCAGTGGTTACAGATCTTCTTCAAAATATCTTCATTTGTGTTTAACATAACAAAGAAGCTTCATAAAAACTTGTAAACACTCGAAGAAGAGTAAATAGTGAGTAAATATTCATTTTTGAGTGAACTGTCCCCTTAAAGGTGCTATATACTGCTTTGGTTTAATCAGTTGAATTGTTCTCTGATATCTACATAGTGGGTATATGGCTTAGGCAAGTTCAAACAATCTCCGGAAATGGTTTAATATGCTCATTTATTACTCCATAAAATACCCCTAGAATCAGAAGCTCCATTTTGACCATATTTGGAAGGGTCATGAATATTAATGAGCTCTCAGTGTTTGCTCTCTTTATCTCTGTCAGTGTGTGAGAGGGAGAGAGGTGTTGTATTTTTAAGCTGTAATGTCAAAGAAAACACAGCCAGGAATCAATACCAGCCTCTGCATAAACCGATGACGTTTAATAAAGTGTATTTCTGTTCTTTCACTTCAGAAAAATGACAGTAAGCGCTGAGTGATTGGACACCATTATTAAACGTGCATTTTATACTAAGTGAATACTCAGCAGTCTGTGTTTGTTGATTCATTACAAACATGTGCGGCAAACTTCACAATAAACACGACAAATTAACAAAAGATGCAATTAAACATACATTATGCCTCTTCAGGGTGGAGCTGAATACATTCATAATCTGTATATCCAGCATTTTGCGTCCTGACGTGCTTCTGAACAGTCTCATGAAGTCACTGCATGGCAATGCATAGAAAACTTCTTGAAAAAAAGTGCGGCTGTATTGTTGCTGTGTCTACCTTTTCAAAATAAAAGTCTGACGTACATAGTAAGTTGGGCTGTACATATTAATGATCCTGAGTTCAACATATCAGTGGCTGCTGATCTCCTGATGACGCAGCGGCTCGTCAGGTCCAGATGACTTACACGTCACATAAAGTACATGCAAATCTTGAGGGCGCGGCAACGCAACAGTCTGCTTTGTGTTCTGATTGGCCTGTTGTCCACTGGGGTTTTACACTCGTGTAATTTACATGAAAACAAGGAAACAGTGGTGTCCGAGGCTCACGGTATGGGCATTTGCATATACTGATCTATTATTATTCCACTGTGCCTAGATGTACTCAGATTTTCTTTATAGGGCACCTTTGACTAATAAAAAAAGTTCAACTCCTAAGGAGTGCACACTAAATTAAAACAATACAGACAGAATAAAGGCTGATTTATACTTCTGCGTCAAGCGCACGCTCCGGCGCAGCCTTTGCGTGGTCACATAGCCCTCGCCGTGGCTGACGTTGACGCACACCTCTCAAAAAAAACGTAACTACACATCGCAACGACGCGTAGCGCAAGCTCTGTGATTGGTTGGCTTGGTAGCTGTGACCAGTGTGGGCGGGACCGAGAGCCGCGCGAACCTGTTGGAGCGAGTGTTTACAAGTGTGGAGTCCCGTGGGGGAGCTCCAGATGGAGACTTTTTTTTTTGTTTACCTTATGATTAAAGTTGTTGCACGTCCGCCGGTTGCCGTCTCTGAATGAGCAAGTTTAAGCTGTTTGTACATTAAGGTAACGTTCAGAAAAAACAAAACACCCATGAAGACACTCGACACAGAGGAACATAACCTACTGTCAGCTAGTGTTTCGGAAGTGTTATTGCAGAGCAACACAAACAGCACGCAGAAGTACAAATGCATGACTACGCGCAAGACAGGCACCGTGGGTCACGCCGATCACTCCACGCAGAAGTATAAATCAGCTTTAAACATGGTCAGGGTGTGTTTGATTTGCTCACTTGTGCATGAGTTTCTCACTCAGTTTGTGCTGTTTTTATCTTAATCAGAATGCTGATCATTGACTGGACTGAGTGAGCGTGGTCTGAAGCCTCATCATGTCTCTGCCGGAGGACGCAGGGGATCGTGGGAAGGAGCGGGAGCGTGGCGCGCGGCCCAAAGTGCGGCAGAGTCGCTCTGAGGAGAGGCGAGACGGAGGACGGAGAAAACCCGGACGGGGGAAGAAGAAGAGCCACCCATCTCAGGACCTGCGCCCGCTGAGCGACGGGTTTGAATACGGAGACCTGCTGAGCGGCGATCTGCTGTCTGGGGAGGGTTCATCGCTGTCCCAGGCGGCCTCCAGCAGACCCCCACTGGCCCCGGACCCTGGCGCCGGCCGAACACTACGTCAGAAGATCCAGGACGCAGTGGGACAGTGCTTCCCCATCAAAACCCACAGCCTGAGCCCCACGCCGGCCCCATCCCGCAGGAAGATCCACCTCAGTGAGCTCATGCTGGACCGCTGCCCCTTCCCCGCCGGCTCCGACCTGGCCCAGAAGTGGTACTTGATAAAGCAGCACACCACACCGCTGGAATGTGTGAGCACACCGGTTCTGGAGTGTGTGAACGCACCTGTATTGGAGTGTGTGAGTGCACCGCTGGAGTGTGTGAATGCACCCGTGCTGGAGAGTGTGAGCGCGCCAGTACTAGAGTGTGTGAGTGCACCGCTGGAGGACGAGGAGGACCGGCTACGTGAGCGGCGCAGAATTAGCATTGAGCAGGGTGTGGAGCCGCCACCGAACGCTCAGATACACACCTTCGAGATCACAGCACAAATAAACCCTCTATACAAACTGGGACCCAAGCTAGCACACGGTATGAATGAGCTAGCGGGAGACGAGCGCGCTACGCTACACCAGCTGCTCCTGCAGACCTGTCTGGACACGCTGGACGAAGTGGCGGCGTCTGCGTCCGTTTCTGCCTCCACTGTTCCAGACGTCGAGATCTGCACTGCGGCTCCATCCGTCATCCAATCAGAGAGTCCCAAAACACAGGATTACCAGCACCGCGTTCACACACAGATTGACTATATTCACTGCCTCGTTCCTGATTTGCTTGAGATCACGAATCTGTCGTGCTACTGGGGCGTGATGGACCGCTACGAGGCAGAGACTCTTCTGGAGGGGAAACCCGAGGGCACATTCCTGCTGCGCGACTCCGCACAGGAGGATTATCTGTTCTCGGTGAGCTTCCGCAGGTACGGCCGGTCTCTTCACGCGCGCATCGAGCAATGGAACCATAACTTCAGCTTCGACGTGCACGATCCCAGTGTGTTCCACGCGCCCACCGTCACCGGGCTGCTGGAGCACTACAAGGACCCGAACTCCTGCATGTTCTTCGAGCCGCTGCTGTCCAACCCGATCCACCGCACACAGCCGTTCAGCCTGCAGCGCATCTGCCGCGCCGTCATCAGCAGCCGCAGCTCGTATGATGGGATCGGGATACTGCCGCTGCCTGCTGCGCTCAAGGAGCACCTGAAGGAGTACCACTACAAGCAGCGGGTGCGCATCCGCAGACTGGACACCTGGTGGGAGTGATGGCGCTCAGGGGCAGAACACCAGTGCCTTTACATCAGACCACAGCACACCATCAGCTCTGCAGTGTAATAATGATCCTCCATGTTGAGTGGAAGCTGAACAGACTGTTTTACTCAAAAATGACAGTTTTCTCCAAGCCTTTATGACAGGGGTGACCAACCCTGTTTCTGGAGATCCGCCTTCCTGCAGAGTTCAGCTCCAACCCTGATCAAACACACCTGCCTGTAGTTATCCGGTGCTGTGCCAGTCCTGAGTCATTGGTCGAGGTGTGTTTGATCAGGGTTGGAGCTGAACTCTGCAGGAAGCCGGATCTCCAGGAACAGGCTTGAGCCTCCTGCTTTATGAGTTTCTCGGATGTGTTGAGCACAAAAGAAGATATTTTGAAAATAGTAGGAAATCAAGTGATATCATTGTTTGATGATCAGTGAGGGCTGGTTTGCTGTCATCTACAGAATATCTTCTTTTGAGTTCAACAGAGGCTCCAACAGGTTTCAGAGGTAAATGGTGGATAAATATACATTATTGGGTGAACTGTCCCTTTAAATGCTGCATGTTTGCTGTGATTGGAGGATGATCAGATGCTGGTCTTCATTGTGGTGATTCTCTCCAGTGTTTCTGAGCTCTTCTGCAGGTAGATGTAGACGCTGCATGCAGATCTGATGCTCTCCGTCAGCCCTTCACACGCATGTTTGCTCATTTACCCACAGCACACGCATCTAAAGCTGCTGTCGAGTGCTGGTGTATTCATCAACGCATAATCGGACCAGATCTGGAGCTTGTAGAGTAGAGGATACAGCTCAGTTTGAGCATCTGTCAGCGCTCATTCCCTGTGTTCAGTGCTGGGGTTTATGATTGTTGGATCTGTGAAGGGAGATCTGCATTCATCAGAGCTGGAGAAGTGTTACAGACACACATTCACTCATTTATCATTCATTCATCACTGCAAAACATATAAAAAGTTGACTCAACTTAAAATTGTACGGCAACTTTGCTGCTTGGCTTTTTTTGAGTTGACTCAACTTTTAACCCAAGTACTGTAGTGTTGACTTGATTTAACCCTTGTGTGCTGCTGGGTCGTTTTCATCCACTCTGGGCTGATTTTCACATTGAAGCACACGTGTCGATCAGGACAGACTTCTGAGATGATGCATCAATAAATCCGAGGGGCCAACTTTATTTCTCCATAAATGATTCTCCATTATGATCCCGTTTATACCTGCTGTTTCTGGGGAGTCTTTTATACGTGTGTGTCGCCTTGCTGGTCAAGTCTGGATCTATTTAGTTTCATTGTCGAGGGTTTACCGTGATTTCCAGAGGACCGTCGTGAATGTTTTTAAAGCAGCTTGCCTCTTTTTTTACACTGATGTTTATTTATTTTTTATTTAAGGCTTGCCTAATATGCTCAACACTTTTCACGTGTATTTCTGATATATATAATAGCCAAGAGTGAGTAGTTTTATTGATGTGTATAATGTAATGAAGCACATATTAATAAACTAATCTGTCTTTTATGAGTCTTCAGTCTGATTTGTGCACACATTTGGAGCTAATAATAAAAAAGGCTTGATTTCTGTTGAAATTAGAGTGTATAAATGCCAGACAAAACTAATTATTAATAAATAATAAGTTATTTATGTACAATATTGACGTCTACATCAATTAAATGCGTGAAATATGTCATATATACTGATTTAAATGCAATGAAAGTGTCACATATATATCACATATTAAGTGATGATACTAATTGTGATAATTTAGCATTAAAAGCAGACTTATTTCAGTATGTTGATTTATTCCAGCTGAAACTGAATATTAAGTAGGGGGCGGGGCTTTCCTTTTGTCAAACTGACGTCACCCTCTACTAAACTTCGATAGATTACCTAAATATTATTTTATTCAGTGTTTTATTTTTCAGTTCTTAACTTACATGCTTTAATTGTTCACCTTAAAGCAAAACAATGTGCGCTAACGTTTTCTTTTGTACATTTCGATTTCACACAGACTTGTATGATTATTTAAGGTCAAACTGTGATTAAAATGTGTGTTAAAATAATCAAATTGTATTATGTATGATTGTTTACTGGATCAGACTTAAAATGGAGTAAATAATGTTCACGTATGAGTGATATATGGGGTTGTGTTAGTGTTGACTTTTATTGTGAGTGACGCGGGACTTTTATTGTGGAGCGGGTCTGTGTTCCGGTGTGGTTGCTGTGATGGAGACGCGGCGCTTCTGCTTTTGAACTTTCTGTATTAATTAAATAACATCCTTCATTATCTCTGTAATTAATAAGTGAGCTCTGCGGAAACACGCAGATGAGGTCGAGCTGAAGGTGTAAATCAGCGAACAGGTGAGGATTAAACTCAGAATGACGCGACGCGACGCTCGCAGGATTGATCTGACGCGCAGATTCTGCTCTATTAAGTGTTTAATTATGTGTTTATCGGCTGTTTAAATGGTCAGTCAGTGTTATTGCGGGATCCTGAAGTTTTAATTAGACGTAATTCGGTTAATTTAGGCTCGTAACCGCCCCACTGCGCGCGCTCCCGCCACGCCGCCGCCGTTACCATGGCGACCACGGGGCTGCGCATCGGCGATCAGCTGGTGCTGGAGGAGGATTATGATGAGAGCTACATCCCATCAGAACAAGGTGAGAAGCTTAAAGCTGCCGTGGAGTTCATATACCGCAGTCAAGCGAGCCGCCATATGAGAACAACCGGTCAAGCAAGCCGCCTCCTGTATTATAATGCACTTCTGTTTGAGGAATTACAGTACAGAAGCAAGAGTCAGCCAAAAACCTTACAAAGACATATATTTCAGCGGTTATTGGTTAAATGTGTCTGGTAACAAGAGAAATACATCAATTAAAATCAAAATATATTATATATTTTATATATTTTTAGATAAATATGAAAACATATATAAAACGTTGAAATATATTTTATTGCAGAGTTTTGGAGTTTTGCAAAAGTCTGCCAAAAATAACTTATAACACTGATCAAATTCATGCTTTTTCCACTGATATTAATGATTTCTTAAGAGTTGACATGACGTTTATGCCAATTTACAAGGCAAAAAAATGAAGTCTGCAAAAACACAACTGTTTTTTCTACTGCTATTGCTGAAAATTCTGCCATAGTTGACATGAAATATTCAATTAATTCTAATTCAGGATGGCACTGACTCTTTCCATGCCAACGTTCACTGGCATTTACAGCTGAATTTGGCAGAAAAATAAGGATAAAGTCTGCAAAAGTACTTTATATCACTGATCCATCTCATGCTTTTCTAGCTGTACTATTAAAATTCTTTCAGAGTTGACATGACATTTTCAATAAATTCTAATTCAGGATGACCTTGACTCTTTCTATGCCAACTTTCATTAGCCTATACAGCTGAATTTGGCAGAAAAATGAAGATAAAGTATGCAAAAGTGCATTATATCACTGATCATCTCTTGCATTTCAACCTGTACTATTACATTTTTTTAGAGTTGACATACAATTTTCAATTAATTCTAATTCAGGATGGCATTGACTCTTTCCATGGCAATTTTCATTTAGATTTACAACTGAATTTGGCAGAAAAGTAAAGATAAAGTATGCAAAAGAACATTATGCAGAAGAAAAAAAGATTTATCCAAAACCAATGTTAACCAACTTAAAACGCAGGTTCAGTCGTTAGGCCAAAATCATTTACCATGATTGACAAGTAAAAATCTTCTGAAGCTTGTGGAAATTTGTCTTCAGAATGTTTTAAATAGTACACTGTAGACTATAGCCTACGTTGCTTTGTAGGCCTATATGTACCATTTTCAAACTGTTTTGAGTATAATGTTAAAAGTATATTTTTTTAAATAAAAGTCATCACTTTTGCTAAATTTAATTTCTGAAACCAAATGTAATTTTATAGACAATAAATAAATCATATTTTTCATGTCAACATATAGACATATGTCTTATTTGTATCTAGCCTATATGACAGTAAATGTTATTGTAAGTGGTTTTTATTTTGTTAACAATATAGAAAAAATATGGAAGATTCTTAATATTATTTTTAAAAGAAAGTAAATATCATTCATTCATTCATTCATTCATTCATTTTTACTTCGGCTTAGTCCCTGAGTAATCAGGGGTGGTCGCCACAGAAAGGAAATATCTTTCAATGTAAATTAAGTAGGCTAAGAAAAAGATAAACCAATGTAAGCAAACAAGCTATTAGTTTGTCCAACTCATGTAAGTCATATTGGATAAAATAAAATTATTGTAGACTCAGGCGTCACGGTGGTGCAGTGGGTAGCACGATCGCCTCACAGTAAGAAGGTTGCTATTTCGAGCCCCGGCTGGGTCAGTTGGTGTTTCTGTGTGGAGTTTGCATGTTCTCCCCGTGTTGGCGTGGGTTTCCTCCGGGTGCTCCGGTTTCCCCCACAGTCCAAACACATGCACTATAGGGGAATTAAATAAGCTAAAATTGGCTGTAGTGTATGTGTGTGAAAGAGTGTGTATGGGTGTTTCCCAATATTGGGTTGTGGCTGGAAGGGCATCCGCTGCGTAAAACATATGCTGGATAAGTTGTAACAAAATACCGGTGGCGGCTTGCTTGACCGGATGTTCTGAAATGGTGGCTCACTTGACTGCGGTGTTCATATGCAGTTGTTCAGATGCCAGTGTTGGGGATATCTATAATCTAGAGTCTCCACATTAGTGACAACATTCACTTTTAGAAGATATAAACCTCACATAAACACCGGAAGCTTGTTCTGTTCTGCCGAAATCACTTTTATATGTGGTTTAAGCCCAGTTGTGTGTGTGTCAGCAGTGTGTGAATATCTCCAGCCTCTAATGCTGAACATGTCTGTAGCTCCGCCCTCTTCTGGAAAGAGCACAATCTCATTTGCATTTAAAGCAACAGTCACCAAAATGCACAATTAGGATCAAAGCCTGAAAGGGTCAGTTTCAGAGAGATGGAGAACATTATCTGTGTGCTATTCTCAGCTCAAACTCAAACACACACACTCTAGACACAGCAGAGACGCGTTTACATCTTGTGTGTGTGTGTGTGTGTGTGTGTGTCAGAGATCCATGAGTATGCTCTGGAGATCGGCATTGACCCACAGCGGGAGCCGGAGCTGCTCTGGCTGGCCAGAGAGGGGATGGTGGCACCACTACCGGCCGAGTGGAAACCATGGTAACACACACCTACATCACAACACACACATACACACTGCGATTCACACAGAGACAGAGATTGTGTGTGTGTGTGTGTGTGTGTGTGTGTGTGTGTGTGTGTGTGTGT
>CAIGQV010011132.1:0-11876 GCA_903798115.1 Danio jaintianensis
ATGGAGAACTTTCACCTGTAAAAAAAAAAAAAAAAAAAAAAAAAAAATCAATATAGTACTGCTTGTCCAAAACTCTTAATACATCAGTTACCATTAGTTAAGAGAGCAAAGTGTGATACACTTGATCTACGTAAAAGTATATTCCTATTACGTGCTAAATGTTATTGTGCAACAGTAGCAAATTGTATAGCCCCATAAACGGTATAGCTATGTCAACGGTGTTTTTTTAATGACTCCATTGGCCAAAGCCTGTATGTAAAACAAATGTTGGACTACAACATACAATTGCATTGAAATAAACTTGATACCTACCACCTACGGAAGGATGAAGCGTGTCAAGGTTTTTCCCCCTCAAGGTTTCAGTCCCTTCCTCCATGGCAAACAAAAGTTTGCTTATTTTGGCAATTTGAAATGTTTTATCTGTCTGTCTGTAAAAGTCACAGTGGACTCTAATGTCATGACCCATGAATCTTGCGACTTGCTCTAGTTCTTGTTCCGTAAGATCCAAGAGCTGACAGAGTGTGGCGACTTGTTTTCGTAACTTTGTTGATCTTAGGAGTTCTGGATTTTCTATTTTGCTTTGTTCTGCATATTTTCTAAGACAGTCACATCCACGAATGTTGGTGAATACACCAGGTCTTGCAAAGAGGTATGGATTGTCTGCAGGAACACCAGCTTCTTCTCTCCTTTCAACTAGCAAATTGATAGATTCTATCATTCTCTCTGTCAAGAAAACAGGAACTTTCCTTCCTCGTTTGCCCCTTATTTCGATGCGAGTTAGCATCTTGCTCAGCTCCTTCTCCAGTGGTGACAATGTGCTGTAGATGTCCTCGTTGATGGCATTTAAACTTGCTGTTTTGTAGGTCTCCAGAGTTAAGCGTGAAGCTTCTCCTTCACGACGTTTATTAAAAATAATAACTTGAGCAAGAACGGTCTCATTTAATTTCTTGTATGCAGATAAATTCATTTGCTGTGTCAGTTCTGTTTTTGCGTTATCTTCTACCATTCTGAGATGGTCTCTAAGGGCAATGACATTTTTGGTGAGAGGGATGTCATCAACTTTGTTCCATCTTTTTTCTTGTAGAGTTTGGTGAGCGCTTATGGAAACACTGTTCCTCCAGTTTTTTTCCAGGAGTTCGAAGAATTTTTTTGCTTTTTTCTCTAACAAATCATCCTCTTTGATTAGTGCCTGCCCAATCAGGACCTCTACAGCCCCTTTCAGACAGAACCCAATTTTCACCGCCGTTGAAGGTTTCCCGTACTCATTTTTTCCTGGACTGAATTGGGTTAAACGCTTGGCAACATTAACAACAAATTGAAATTTTGCTGGTGTACACAAATCTTCAAGACCACTGACAGTCTTGTCCAGTTCTTTAGAGACTACCATAAAACGACCAAGCTCCCTCATTCTCTGTGAGATGTACTGGTGCCTTGATTTTACTCGACCGTGTTTCGCATAAAGCGATTCCCCATACTTGCAGATCAAAGAATCATTTCTAATGTGAAATGACACTTCGTCTTGGCGCATGGAGTTTATGATGCGCTGACACCCATCGGAGGATGCTGCAATTGGAAGCAGACAAGCTGCACGACTCTGCACTCTCCCTCGGCTGTTATTTTTGTCTTTGTCATCTTGATCTTTTACACACAACTTTTTTGTTTTGCATGATGACTGATGTCTCCAAAGATCTTTTTTTCGGAACATACCAAAACAGTAAGGACACGGTAAGTAATCCTGAAAAGTGGCATCATTTGAAGGCTGTTTCCATGTTACAATTTGTCCTGTGCCTTTTTCTAAAACCTCTGAATTGTGTTTAAAGTCACCTTTATTTCTTAATTGTTCCAAAAGAACTTTTCTTTCTTTCGAACCCAAGGGAAAGCTGAAGGCATAAGCCACATCTTTGATGTCAATGTGTTTTCTCTCCATATGTCGTGAAATCTTGGCCTGTGCTTTACTACAGAAGAGACAGTAGTGTTTTTTGTCCCATGCTCGCTTCAAGTCTTCCCTTTTCGTGCAGGTTTTTACGGTCACTGTTGATTTGTCTTGTTTTCTATTGGTCAACTGTTTGTTTTTTTTGTGTCTTTTGATGAAAGTTTTGTGGTTTTTTAGTTTATCAATGGTTAAATCACCTTCGTCTGCATTAGAATCTTCACTGGACTTGCTTGCACCTTTCAGACCAGGGCTTAATTTAACATCACTGCATGACAAACTAGTTGGCTTGTAATCTGGGTCTAAACCAGAGCAGCTCGAGACGTCTGACTCCGACTCTTCATGGATATCAAGCTGTAAGTAAAATGCATACTTATTAAATCGTTAAAGAGTTTCAAGAGTAATTAATTGTAACCCTTAAGGTTTATTAGTTCAAGGGTAAGTTTACGCTCCTGATAATTCACTCTCCCCCATGTCTTCCAAAATGTTCATGACTTTTTCTTTAGTTGAGAAGTTTGAGGAAAATGTTTCAGTATTTTTCTTCGTAGAGTGGACTTCAGTCAAGGCCAATAATAATAATAATAATAATAATAATAATAATAATAATAATAAGTGTTCATGGTACATGTGTGTAAGTCACTTTTGATAAGTGTAATGTAAATAATGTTGTTTCAACGCAGCTTTAAAGGGCACTAAATTATCCCTGATGAAGAAAAAAACGACGCAAGTTTCAGCCCAATGCAGTTCTCATTTTTTTGTTCCTGCACCATGAAGCTTTTGAGGAACTAAAAATAGACAAATGAAATTCAGTCAATGGCGCAATGTTTGGTATTTAAACTGCATGTTCATAATACACTTTGCTTATTCACAAGGACCTGCAGCAACACACAGGCATTTTTTACATTTAAAAATGAAAAGGACTGAAATGCAAAATATTACTTGTCGTACATCACTGAAAATGGGAGAATGTTAGCTTTAATTTGGTATATGGCACATAGTCAGGATAATTATGGTTCAGATGTGTTTTAAATAAGCTCTTTAAATTGGAATTTCTTAAAAAGATGATTTTCTGAGTCTGAAACTAAGCAAATCTTTGACATGGCTGAACTCTGTCAATATTAAAGAGATCAAGGTTATATATTCACAGAATATTCTTTACATTGTGTAGAACGATAATTAGAATTAGATTAGAGTGATTGATTATACCAAAAACAGCAAATCACAAAAAAATGACTTTAGGCAGGTTTTCACAGAGTGTGTCACAAATAAATAAATAAATACATAAAATGCCAAAATAAATAATTCTCACAATAAATAAGTGTCATTATGCTACATCTATTTCCACATTTTTGTAATTTATGCATTTCTACATTTATGCATTTCTGTGCCCATATGTTAATGAGCTGGATGGTCCCATAACCTCTCTCTGCACAGGATTGGTTAAACAGGATGATTATGACTGTACTACTGTAAATACTCTTGTGATCATTTTTTGTTAGTACCACTGCTAATAATTAGCATTTACTAGCAAATAAAATAGTTTAATTGTTTAAACTACCTTCTGTTTTGTTTAGATAGTGTAATAGATGATTTAGGTCAAGTCAGTGATGATTTGGATGTGCATGTGCTCAGAAAGTGAGACAAACATGGGGCGTCCACCGTACTACTGGGGCATGTGATCGAGCAAGTCACACCTCCACCTGAGTGTGTTATCTATATCCTTTGCTAGTAAATGCAAATTATTAGCAGTGGTACTAAAAAAAATGCTATATTTATCAGAAGAGTGTCAACAGCACTACAGCTGTAACGATTCTGTTTAACCAATCCTGCGCATTTACATAGGGACGCAGCAATACATAAATAAATCTGCATAATGACAGTTTTATTTATTTTAGTATTACATAATTTTAATGTTATAAACTTTATTTAATTTTAATCTTCAGCATTTAATTATTTATGCATTTATTTATATATTTTGTACATTAATTAATTTCAGCATTTAAATATTTATTCATTTATATATTAAATAAAGGATTTTTATTACACTGGTTCTAAAAATGAACTGTTCTCTCATTCTTATGATGATTTTAGATATTCAAATTTATTTATATCATGTTATCACTTTTTAACATTTATTTTAAAAATGGACTCTTATTACTTAGTAAAAACTACTGAAAACTTACACTGATTGTGTAAAGGTACATACCTCTGCTGACTTCTCTAGATCAACGATGCACTTCTCTGCTCCCACTACCTAACAAAGAGAAGATTAAAAACGTATTACATAAAGAATAGAAAAGATTTTTCTTCAACACATTTCTACACATAATAGTTTTAATAACTCATTTCTAATCACTGATTTCTTTTCTCTTTGCCATGATGACAGCACATAATATTAGACTAGATATTCTTCAAGATACTAGTATTCAGCTTAAAGTGACATTTAAAGGCTTAACTAGGGTAATTAGGTTAACTAGGCAGGATAGGGTAATTAGGCAAGTAATTGTATAAGGATGGTTTGTTCTGGAGACTATCGAAAAAATATATTGCTTAAGGGGGCTAGTAATATTGACCTTATAATTGTTTTAAAACAATTAAGAACTGCTTTTATTCTAGCCGAAATAAAACAAATAAGACTTTCTCCAGAAGAGAAAATATTATAGGAAATACTGTGGAAAAATCATTTGGGAAATATTTAAAAAAGAAAAGAAAAAAATTCAAAGGCGGTTTAATAATTCTGATTTCAACTGTATAAAAATGTGTGTGTAATATATATATATAAAAATCCAGCTAAAGACTACAATTAGCAAGCTATATAGTACTACTGGACATGTTTTACAGCACTTTATAATGTTTCAGCATCAGTAATCTACATGAAAAAGCTCATGAGTTTAAAGATAAAGCAGTGTAATATGGCATGCAGGTGTATAGTGATATTCTCCCCCTCCCTGAACTACACAGTGCTCTGGAGTTCCAGAGGCGCCACCGCACCCCTCCCCCTCCCCCCTCTCTAAACTTACTAACATCAGGCCCAAACAACAGGCCAAGCACGCAAATTAGAGAGACACCAAACACTTACAGAGATATATATATACACACACACCTTTACTTGATGTTAATTTACCAACAGACATATTGGCCAACTGCTACATTAAACTAACAAGTTACCACAAGAAATTCCCATTCAAAATGAATATAAATATGAATATAAAAATGTCATATTGATTAAGTCTTGACTTATATTTAAGCTAAAATTATCTAAACGTGGTGCCAGATGAGTTAATGAGAGGCCGAACCATTAAAAACATCAGATTTGACCTACACAACTACCGAACCGGCGCGAAAACCGTGAGTTATAAACAATTAACATGAGTGAAATTAATTTAAAAAGTCTTACCTTTAATGCAGACGCTTCACATTTGTTGTGGTGGGATCGCAGTCGCTCCATTCTTCTTTTCAATCTTTCCAGATCCATTTTCTGACCTAATGAACTCAGTCAGACTCTGAGCTGCAGGTGCGGTGGGGGAGGGGTGGGCGTGGCCTTCAATTAAGCCCGCAGTGGGGGATGGGCAGCGCACACACTCATGGCCTAATTGAAGAGCTTGCTTCATGATACTCTCCAGTGTTTAAAGCATTACTTGTTCATTGAAGCTCATATTAACCATACAACTACTGTTTTACTTAAATTAACACTACAATGCATCAGTTACAATGAAAGAAAGCTTTTTAAAATTATTATTGTTATAATAATAATAATAACAGTAATAATAATTATTAATATTAGTTCACTTAAATGCCAAAAGACTGTAAGAAAATTACTATATTACATTAAAATTTAGGTATTTAGCAGACACTTTTATCTAAGTGACTTTCAAATAAGTACAAAGAAACAACTTACTAAAATAAACTCACAAAAAGTGCACTGTCAGGTCTTAGCATTACAACAGTACAGAGCAAGGTTTGTATATAATAAACAAGGGTACACCACTACTTATAAAGATATGAGTTACTTATATGCTTATATAGGGGGTTATGTGTTACCTGTTTAATTAAATGTATTTTTTATTATTTGAAAATCTAAATATTAATGTGTTATCAGATATATATATAGTTCATTTAAGGTTCCAACTTTTTATTATGCATCATTTAATATCTGGTGGGGGCCCAAAATTGTCCTCTGCCTATCTGTCACAAAAGAGACGAATCACTGGTGATGTGTGAGACTAAAAGATTTTTTGAGACTAAAAATTCACTGTACGGAGCGTCCTAACCACCGTTTTCACTCTGCAGTCTGATAGACTTTTTCAAAACTTCATGTCTGAAATAGACACTACACAACTTATAACACTAAGTGATAAATTACATTGTCTGAGGCACCTATTAAACTATATTAATGATCACACTTCACTGATACCGTTACATGATGGTTTAACAGAGCTGGACAATGACACCCCCATTTTATACACAGCTGCAGCATTGATGAAATAAGTAAAAACTGATACCTGACATTTTCATTTACAGTTGAATTGGACCAGCTTATTGCTTAAAGCACTCTGTACTGTAAAAAGCCCTATGGAAATAAAGGTGATTTATCTTAACACTATGGAAATACTACTATGACAAACATGATCTTTGTAGGCTGTAAATATGTTGAAGACTGCATTCACAACCATGTAACTGAGTTACTGAACGTAAAGTAACAAAGTAATACATGAAGTAATAACATCGTTTACATAGACTTTTGGGGCGGTTCATTCTGCTGTGGCGACCCCAGATTAATAAAGGGACTAAGCCAAAAAGAAAATGAATGAATGAATGAACATAGACTTTTGGCCAACAATAGAATAATAACAAACAAATAATTTTTTTAGCATTTAACATATTTTACATGACAATGTTTCTTTTTTAATAGGGTAAAGTAAAATTAAACACAATCTGTTGAAATTTAAGAAAGAAAAAAAAATCCACTATTTCCCGTTTGCTTTTACTCTACTGAGGAGCCATGTGCAGCACTGCAGTGTTAGTGCTGAGGGATTGAGATGCACTGGCCGATGTCTATAAGCACATGACCGACCAATAGTGGCCTGCAACAAGATGTTGCAAACATTTCTATTAGTGTCCTCCACAACCTATTTGCAACCTATTAATTTTTATTACAATAGCAAGGACATCAAGTATGAATAGTCCCTGATGAAGACCTCCAGCCCTGCACAACTGACAGCTGTGTGTGTGCAGTCAGCAGAGGCTCGGGCTGCAGAGCCATTCTTAATATATATATATCAGGCTTAAAGAAAAATATAAACATAATGCAAAAACACATTCAATTAATGATGACTGTTTAGAACAAAAACAGAGTTATGGACATTTTCAGAGATATAGAAAAATCCCCAAAAGAGGACTTGTTTGGAAAAAAGAGGACTTCCGGTCACCCTGTATAATCTCTGTTAGAATGGGAATATCTTTAGATGGAGATGTGGGGTAAATTATTATTACCAGAGCTTTTCAGTGCTTTTTCCCCATCTGAAGGTGCCATCTCTATATCATCACAGACAATGTCAGCACAGATTATGCTAACTTTTACCTACTATAAAAGGCCAGAGAAAAAGGTCTCCGATACTGTTAATGCTCTGGAAACAGACCAGCAGTAAATGTGTAAATATTTGGCTAATTTCTGTTTAAAAGTAGTCTTCCACAGTTGTTTCTATAGACCATTTTGAGGGATGTAAACAATAACAATGGTCCTGACGTATTTCCTGTTTTACATTTTAAATTTCCATAGCTTCTGAGAGTCCAAAAAGTTCCACATATTGATAAATAATGTTATGATGAGCTGTTATAAGATCAAAATGTGATTGAATTGCCTCTTGTTACAGATATGAAATAGTTTGACAACAAGCAGGAGATGTTCGTGGGCCAATGACATCATCACATTGAAATGGTCTATAGGCTCTTAAAGCAGCGGAACACATCTGTTAAACAATCTACAGGTGTTTTTACACATACAATTCAGATCGATATGAAGGTTTGTTTAGAGGAATGACATTTATTTTAGCTTTAGGTAAGTGCTTATTATTGACAGAATCCAATTTTAAATAATTAAGCATTTGATTAGACATGTACCTATGTCAGGAAGCAGCAAGATACACACAACAGGGAGGTAAAGGCAGAACATAATGTTAGCCTTTCATATTCTATATGAATTGTCCATTAATACTTGCTTAATTATACTTGGGGCACCAAAGACAAACACAATTTGAAGTTTAAGACTTTAAAGATCTTTCTACAAAACTTTTCTACAGGTTATGTGTAAACTTAAGTGTGAGTAGATGTGTCAGGGTAATAACAGAATCAGAGTGTCGTCAGTCCAGATCTGTATCCTGATGAGCGTGCTTTAGCGGCAGCATTGTGCCTATGGAGGTTTGAGCTCGGGCAGATCTAAACATTCCCTATGTGAATAAACCGGCATCAACATTTACATATCTGCTCAAAATATTATTCAGAAAATTAAAAAAATAATAATTGGCAAGGAAGTCTATTCACAAGGTCATCTAATTATTTAGCAGTGTGGTGTCTGCATGTATGAGCATGTTAGCATGTAGCATATTAAAACAAATTAAAACAAGAACAAACTATTTTGTGGACAATATTGAAACATTTTTTCTTAAAATATTGAAACATTTATTTTAGTAAAATATGTTTTAATTTAAAATTATTTAAAAGTATTTTTATTTTTATATATTTGTACTTCACTCCATTCTGAGATTTTAATATCAAGACTCCCCTTTGTTTCATAAACAGATATCCTCATTATTTTAATATAGAAAACATCTTGCTTAGACACAAAAGCGGTTTCTAAATTTCGTGAACAAACCGATTCTTTTCAATCATCTGCTGTATCGGTTCTGTATTGAGAGATTGATGAGTGAATCAATGTGATGTTGTGGAGTCACCAACTCTAATGAAGCGATCAGACCGAGTCATTGATTCTAGTAAATCGCTCAGACCGAATCACCGACTCTAATACAGCGGTCAAACCGAGTCATTGATTCTAGTGAAGCGCTCAGTCCATGTCATTAACTCTATTGAAGCGCTCAGACCGAGTTATTGACTCTGATGAAGCTCTCAGACCGATTCACCGCGATGGGGAGCCGTATCGGCGGGACTGCGCTCGCGACGGACGGCCTGCAGCCTACTGTAAGTTACTAAGATTTAATTTTAGTATGTTGTACATGAGTGTTGCCTTTAGCTCATAACGCTGGACTGTCAGTTGTTGGTGATCTGTATGTACAGTAAAAGAGCGAATCTTTAAGGCCGCTGTATGGGACTTCAGCGTGAGGGGCGGGGCTTGAGTCCGTGCGCGCGCTCACTGTATGCAGCCAAAAGCAAAACAATTTCAAATGCTACAAAACTAGTATTTTACATAGCGTTCATTAGTTTATTTAGCCCCGTGTAACGTTTTTATACTTTAGGTTTCTAAATGTCACCTGTGTGGTTGATTTGTGTGGTTTCAGTAGTGACATCGTGATGTGCGCATGCGCGATAGTCACATCACAGGTGCGATGCACAGAGCATATTTAAAAGTTCATAATTTCACGTTTGTTACACAATCTGAAGGAAAATGAACGAGGACAGTTAGGAAAACTGTGTCCATCAGCTTCATATTGATGCTCAGGACTGTTTGGATTTTATTATTTGTTGTCCAAGGCATAAAACTGTTTGGGATGCGTTTGGCAGTGTTAAACGTGACAGAATAGGTCCAGAAAACACCATTCTGATAAGAATAGGCTCATAATTGCTGAATAAAATGTTAAAATAACTAATGCAATCACTCATGTTCCCTAATGTGATTGTGTCCTCTTTAGTCTATGTATTCCAGAACTATTAATATGATAACATGATAGTGAATGATGTGACTGATAGTGACTGATAGACACAATTGATAGTGAATAATGTGAGTTAAATAGTTTATACAATAAGAAAAAAGTCTGGAGCGTTTTAAGCTAAACACTGTCTGTGCCAGACCTCAACATCATATTCTTCTGTACACTCAGGAAAAATCAGGAAACAATGCATTAGTTTTAACATTAAAATAACTAATACTTCATCTGCATATCTGTACTTTTATGAAAAGTAAATGCATATGGAATTGTTCATGACAAATATAGATGTGAAATTTATTATATAAGCCTTTGTGATATACTAATTAAGTTTTGTTAAAAGTTGTTAAACATTGATCTGTAATATGTGGTATTTAATTATAAATTTATGGAAAAAATACAATTAATTTAAAAATACACTTTTACTTGTCATATTTGTAATTAGCAAATCAATTCTTAATTTGTTGTCCAAATAGTATTTTTATTCCATCAGATCAAAACCCAGATTAATGCCTTCCAGGTGACTGTGATCTTGTCTTTTGACCGCAAAAAATCTCATCAATGTATTTTTGTGTTTATGTGTGGCAAATGTGAACAAATTCCTTAAAGCCATTTCTGAGTTATCACATTGATAATGCATGGCGCAGTACATATGAAAAACAAAGGGGGCGCTAGAGAGCAGAAAAATCATGGTGCAGTACCTGAGACAAACTTTAGGGGCGATAGAGAGCAGAAACCGATCATGGTGCTGTACCTGAGAAAAACATTAGGGGCGATAGAGAGCAAATGGTGTGTGTATTCAGGGGGACATACACACACTTTTCTTTTCATTTTGGCATCAATCTGAGGACCTCTTTGAAACTTTGAGAGAAGCCTATTTACACCCTCTAGAGGCCATTAGAGTGAAAAAAAAGTGAGGACCGGGCAAAATGTCCTCACTTTGCAAAAATGTCCTCACTCCAAAGGTTAAAAACCCACGCTGGTCCTCACAAAGATAGCCGTACAAACACACACACACACACACACACACACACACACACAGTCCACATCACATTAGTCTGACAGACAGATCTCACTAACACACAGTCACCTGTGCAGAAGCTGTTATTTTCTCTAGTCACTTTACTTGAAGGACGTCAAGTCAAGTCAAGTTTATTTATATAGCGTTTTCACAATGTAGATTGTGTCAAAGCAGCTTCACATAGTTCTAGTAAAGTCCAGATTTCAGAGTTGAAGTTCAGTGCAGTTTAGTTCAGTGTGGTCTAAATTTCACTGCTGAAAGTTCAAACACTGTAGAGCAAATCCACCGAAGCACAGCTCCACAAGTCCCGATCCGAGCAAGCCAGTGGCGACAGTGGCGAGGAAAAAAAAAAACTTCACCAATTGACGAAGTGAAGGGAAAAAAAACCTGGAGAGAAACTAGGCTCTGTTAGGCATGATCATTATTCATCTGGCCAAACTTCCTGTTCAGAGCTGCAGTCTAGGCGCTGGAGGCTGAAGATGCTGGACGTCCATCGTGGAGAAGCTGCAGGTGTGAGTAGGGCACCGGCGGGCGGTCAGGTTGGCCCGCAGGATCAATGTGGGGACTCGTTTATCACAGTGGTCATTCAGGAATCAGTCTTATGCACTCCATTTCTCCATGACGACCACAACATCAGCTCGGGATACGACCTGGTCCAGGATTATGGATACCTTGGGATCATCTCTTCACAGGTCTTGGATCGCATCAATGGCGCTGCATAGTCTCTACAGACCTCGGAATGAGTATCCCCAGGTGGAAATAGAGAATAATTAGCATAGCTGCTGTTCACCGTGTATTTAAATGAGATGTAAAAATGGAGTGTTATAGATGAAAATAGCAGTTAAATAAACAAACAGAAACAAACATGTAAAGCATATGAGAGTTTCTAACACAATGTCTGGTGTATTGAGGAGTGTGTGCTACAGGTGATGTCGAGCCAGCTCACCTGCGTGGAGAACACACAAACATGCATCATACCGTTATGTGATGCATTGAGTGTGTGCTTTACTATAAAGATCGGTCTTTAATCTAGTGTTGAACTGAGAGA
>CAIGQV010011183.1:0-16698 GCA_903798115.1 Danio jaintianensis
ACACAGACACACACACGCAGTCTTAGACACACACACACACACACACACGTAGTCTTATAAAAACCTCCTGTAAGTTTCAGAACTCAACACTTTGTGGTTTAGCCTTGTTAATATGCAAATCTCTTAGCCAATCAGAGCAGTGGGTGTTTGCTTCTGAGTGTACAATCGGCCACGCCCACTCAAATCCATTCTATTTTTATATGGGGGTAGTTCATGACCTCTTTACATTGATAAGAAGTGACAGTATGTTCATTTGTAACACATTATATCCCCTGCAGGACTCGGTGAAGCGTGGTGAGAAGGTAACACTGGTCTCCAGTCCCAGAGAGCAGATGTGGGAGGTCAAATCCAGCAACGGAGACACCAAACTGATCCCTGGAGCCTGTTTCATGATCCCTCCGCCTGATTCTGCTGCCATCGACAAGGTGGACAGGTAAGAAAACACTCGGGATGTTCACCATCGCCCACAGACGCTTCCCTCCAGGGTTCACACCGATGCTGATTCCAAGCATTTTAAAAGTGCTTCAATTTTGGATTGAAAGATCTCATATCATGAGATCACCTATATACTGTATAACTACAGGTTAACTATCTTTATATATAATAACTTTAACTCTTAAAAACTATTAGTTACTAGTTAATTAGTTAAAGTTATGGTCACTAATAACCTTAACTTTTCTGACTTTGATTGTAATGCAATAATGTGCACCTTTTGTGAAAAACACATTGTGAAAAGCACTATACAATAAACGTGAATTGAATCGAATTGAATGTATATTGCCATGATTATAGCCAATGTTGCTGATAAGGCATTAAAAATAAAATTAAAAATAAAAATGTTATTATAAAATCAATCAAGGGCTGCATGGTGGCGCAGTGGGTAGCACGTTCGCCTCGCAGCAAGAAGGTCGCTGGTTCAAGCCTCAGCTGGGTCAGTTGGCGTTTCAGTGTGGAGTTTGCATGTTCTCCCCGTGTTGGCGTGGGTTTCCTCCGGGTGCTCCGGTTTTCCCCACAGTCCAAACACATGCGCTATAGGTGAATTGCTAAAATTGTCCGTAGTGTATGTGTGTGAATGAGTGTGTATGAATGTTTCCCAGTGATGGGTTGCAGCTGGAAGGGCATCTGCTGCGTAAAACGTGTGCTGGATAAGTTGGCGGTTCATTCCGCTGTGGCGGCCCCAGATTAATAAAGGGACTAAGCCGAAAAGAAAATGAATTAATGAAAATCAATCAATCAATTAATTATTTCATTAATTTGGATAAAACTATTAAAATATTGAACTAAATTTTGGATAAAGTGTTTGAAATAATTTATAATAATTAACTCTTTAAAAAAATCTAAATGAATAAATAATAAATGTATACTAATAAATATATATATTTTGGGATAAATTAAAAAAAAAAAGATTAATCTAAAGTTATTTAAACTAAATATTAAACTAAAGTGCTTGAAAATGTAACCGTGTCGCTTTCATAGTAATTGTTCTTAATAAATAGGTAATAATAAATAACTATTCATTCAATCTTTCATTTTCCTTTGGCTTAGTCTCTTTATTCATCAGAGGTAGCCACAGCAGAATGAACCGCCAACTTATCCAGCATATGTTTTACACAGCGGATGCCCTTCCAGCTGCAAACATCCATACACGCTCATTTACACACACTCATACGGCCAATTTAGTTCATCAATTCACCTATAGTGCATGTGTTTGGACTGTGGGGGAAACCGGAGCACCCGGAGGAAACCCACGCCAACACGGGGAGAACATGCAAACTCCACACAGAAGTGCCAACTGACCCAGCCGAGGCTCGAACCAGCGACCTTCTTGCTGTGAGGCAACAGTGCTAACCACTGAGCCACCGTGCCGCCAAATAACTATTCAAATAAAATAAAATAAATCTCTTTACTTTTGCATGAAATGAAATCTCTGGAGTCTGCGTATGTGCCTGTGTCTTTCTTTAATCTGCGCAAACAAGTAAAATAATCTGCCAATGGAATAAAGAAAAGAGATTTTGCTTTGAAATATGTTTTTTTTGTTTTTTTTTACCCCATTGGCAGATTATTTAGCTTGTTTTAGGGAAAAACTCTCTTAATTTTGACTTATTATTTCTAAAAACAAGACAATATTTTATACGTCAATAAAAAGCTTTAAGGAAAATCTCACTTAATTTTGACTTTTAATTTCTTCATTTCATATAAAGCAATCACTCAATGAGTGCGGATCATGACCTTTTGAGTTATTCTCTTTGTAAAATTAATGCATCAAAATCTAATAACGCAAAAGCGCAGTGCATACTTCACAACTGGACTTTTCATTCCTTAAAATAAGATAATATTTTGTGCGTGGAGATATTTGGAGTCAAAAACTAAATACTAAATACAGTCAAACCCAAAATTGTTCAGACAGCTTCAACCTTTTTACCAGTAGATGGCGCTCTAGGCTTGTGTTTATAGAAGATAGGGCTCTAGGTTAGTTTTTACCAGCAGATGGCGCTTTGGCCTGTTTTTTTAACAGCAGATGCGCTCTAGACTAGTTTTTAACAGCAGACGGTACTCTAGGCTGATTTTTAACAGCAGATGGGACTCTAGGCTAGTTTTGAACAGCAGACGGCACTCTCGGCTAACAGCAGACGGCGCTCTAGGCTAGTTTTTACCAGAAGAGCGTGCTCTAGGCTAATTTTGAACAGCAGACGACGCTCTAGGCTAGTTTTTAACAGCAGATAATGCTCTAGGCTAACAGCAGACCGTGCTTTAGGCTAGTGTTTAACAGCAGATGGCGCTCTAGGCTAACAGCAGATGGCGCTCTAGGCTAGTTTTGAACAGCAGACAGTGCTCTAGGCTATTTTGTAACAGCAGGCGGTGCTCTAGGGTAGTTTTTACCAGCAGATGTCACTGTATGCTAACAGCAGATGGCGGTCTAGGCAAGTTTTGAACAGCAGATGGCGCTCTAGGCTAGTTTTGAACAGCAGATGGCGCTCTAGGCTAGTTTTGAACAGCAGATGGCGCTCTAGGCTAGTTTTGATAATAAGATAATATTTTGTGCTTGGAGATATTTGGAGTCAAAAACAAAAAAAAAGTGAGAAAAGCAGTTTTTGCAGTGTATTGATGTAAATGTGTAGTTTGCTGTAAAAGTTTGAAAATGCACCCGGAAAGGGCTTTAGATGGGCTTCAAATTGACTTGGGGAAAAAAAGCATCTTTCTCTTTTAACATGACTGTATGATCTGTGTTTTCTATTCAGCCTGAGCAGAGATTTCTCAGATCTGATGAGGACCAGATCGGCTCTACAGGCTCAGGCTAAAACACCCAACATTGAGGTGGTGCAGTTCGTCAAACAAGGTCTGATTCATTTACCGTATGAAGCACAACAAACATTCATATTTCCTATAATATTTTTTCTTCTGGAGAAAGTCTTATTTGTTTTATTTCGGCTAGAATAAAAGCAGTTTTTAATTTTTTACAAACCATTTAATTGCCCTTTAAGCAATATTTGTTTTGGATTGTCTACAGAACTAACCACTGTTATACAATGACTTGCCTAATTACCCTAATTAACCTAGTTAAGCCTTTAAATGTCACTTTAAGCTGAATACTAGTATCTTGAACAATATCTAGTCAAATATTATGTGCTGTCATCATGGCAAACATAAAAAAAATCAGTTATTAGTAAGTTTGTAAGTTTAAAACTGATTAAATTGGAGTAAAATGGTGTCGTTTGTGTTGCAGTCACTGTGGCCACTGTTCCTGACAGTGCGAAGGCCGGCGTGATCGACAGCCGTCTGGACCAGATCTACTCAGACCTACTGAAGCTGGAGAAAGACATGCAGAACCGCATCAGATCTCCACTAGACCGCGCCGCGCCTGTCGGAGACCTGACTGCCAGAATCAAAGACCACGAGGTCAGAAACAAACAATCGACCCAATAGTTGTAGTACGAAACAGACCTGAATAATATACAGTCAAACCCAAAATTGTTCAGACAGCTTCAACCTTTTTACCAGTAGATGGTGCTCTAGGCTTGTGTTTATAGTAGATAGGGCTCTAGGTTAGTTTTTAACAGCAGATGGCACTCTAGGCTAGTTTTTTTTAACAGTAGAAGCGCTCTAGACTAGTTTTTAACAGCAGACGGTGCTCTAGGCTGATTTTTAACAGCAGATGGCGCTCTAGGCTAGTTTTGAACATCAGACGGCACTCTAGGCTAACAGCAGAGAGCACTCTAGGCTAGTTTTTACCAGAAGAGCGTGCTCTAGGCTAATTTTTAACAGCAGACGATGCTCTAGGCTAGTTTTTAACAGCAGATGGCGCTCTAGGCTAACAGCAGATGGCGCTCTAGGCTAGTGTTTAACAGCAGATGGCACTCTAGGCTAGTTTTGAACAGCAGACGACGCTCTAGGCTATTTTTTAACAGCAGGCGGTGCTCTAGGCTAGTTTTTAACAGCAGATGGTGTTCTAGGCTAATTTTTAACAGCAGATGGCACTCTAGGCTAGTTTTTAACAGCAGATGGTGTTCTAGGCTAATTTTGAACAGCAGATGGCACTCTAGGCTAGTGTTTAACAGCAGATGGCGCTCTAGGCTAACAGCAGACAGCACTCTAGGCTAGTTTTGAAGAGCAGATGGTGGTCTCAAATTTATTTAATTTACATCTGCATGTTGCTGGATATTAAAAACATTTCAATTATTAAATTACAATTAAACACAAAAAGTTAACTAAAATTTTTTAAAATGTCAACAAAAAACATCGTGATTTTACAAAACAAATTCTGGAAAACAATAAAATCAGTAAAGATAATGTTCTTTGTAAATCGTAAATGTATAAAATCTAAAAATATATAAAGGTAAATATATTAAAATATGAGTCCAAATGTAGTTTCTTAATTGTCAGGCATTTAAAACCCACGTAAACCTCTCTCTCTTCTGGATAGTATAGTTTAATAAATATCACTGAGTGTGTTGTTTGTTTTGATCTGTAGAGTTTTGCAGTGGTTCTGAAGAATCTGGAGGCTGAGAAAGCGTCAGCTCAGAGGGACATGCAGCCCCTGATCTCCCAGAAGCCCCTGGGGCCCACAACGTCCTCGCTGCCTCTGAAACTGAGCAAAGTCAACAACAAGATCGATGACATCAGCGCGCTCTCCGACCTCTACCACAAGAAGTAAGAAAACACACACCGTCTGCAACAACGTAACTAGCGGCTAAACTACAATACCATGATGCGTCGTTTGGGAAATAAACGATGTTATGATAAATCTCTCTGTCACACATCCATCGTTTGAACCATGTTAGCTAAAACCATAGACTGTATAAAAATATGGATATAGTGTCGATCACCCATAGGTTTCTGAAGAGTGCAAATGAGGCTAGTGTTTAACACAGAAATGCCAACTGACCCAGCCGAGGCTCGAACCAGCGACCTTCTTGCTGTGAGGCGACAGCGCTACCCACTGCGCCACCGATAGAAAAACATATATATATATATATATTGCAAAAACTATAAATAACCCATACTATAACCCACACATTGTACAACAAACAGTATATGATGTACATAAACAATATATGATGTACATTCATTTATACAAATTAAGCATATAAACAGGTCAGTACTCAAAGTCGAAAGTTAAAGAGCCCCTATTATGCATTAAAAAAGGTCATATTTTAGTTTTGGGGGTCTCCAACAACAGGCTGATATGCATGCAAGGTCAAAAAACACTTTCATTGTCTTATAATATGCATTTATTTTACCTAATTATTCAACGACTCCCATATGATTCGTTCAGCGATTCATTTGTTCCCAAACCCCTCCTTAGCGCGATGCTAATCTGCGGTGATTGGTCCGATGGCCCCGTCTGTTGTGATTGGTCGACTGTGTTCAGCGTGAGACAGAGAGAAATGCCCAGCACGGCTTATTAACAAGTAGTCAGAGAGCAGAGTGTATGTGTGAGCCCAATGCAGGCCTGCATTAAAGCAATGCAGTTTAACACCAGCATATTGCTCTATTCTTAACCATGACACACATTCAGTATTACTCCACACAGTGGCAAAAGCTGAACTATTTTGAAACTTGACCGCTGCACGTGTGTAGGAAAAGCTGATGGTGGCCATAGCAACGACAAACGGCAGAGGATCGTGAGCTCACGAACGCATTTAAATCCGTAAACAAAGCGGCACGTGTCTCGTTTTCAACCTGGCTTTAGACGCGATATGAGAATATAAAGAGTTAACCAGATACAGTACAAGCTGCGTGGATCGGTTACAAGTAACAAAACAGATTAAATACATAATTTGCAAGCTAGAGAAAACAAGGAGGCAACCATTTTAATCGCACTTACTTACACTTGTGAAATGGAGGAAGAAACTTATCCATGAACTGTGTACTGTAAAGTTCCTATCAAGCTCTGACAAAGTCCCATACATCAATAGTCTTTTCTGATCCTTCCTTTAACAAACGGCCGACGAATCCCCCGTTGTAAGCGTGTAGTTTGCTGAAGCACTCGTCAGAAAAATGACGAGAACACAGCACAAGGCTGGGCTATAATGCTGAGGTATTTTTGCAAAAATAAAACTTCAACCACTGACTCTTCACAGCCTCATCTTTGGGTAGGGAAATAACACCAACTTTCCCTCACACTTCAGAGCACAGCGTCTTCGCGACTTTCAAACCACTCTGAGTCGACTCTTTTATAGATGAATCAATAGTTTTAAACACGGTGCACTTTCAGATTTAAGCCTTAACTGGATATTTCACTTCACTTAGAGCTTAATAAACACATAATAGGGGCTCTTTAAGTAAAATAAATAGTGATAATAAAAGAAAATACAAATTTAAAAGAGAAAGTATATAAAGGAATAGGCTGGGGGGTGTCATGTTCTTTAAACTTGTGGTTTTACTTCAAGAAAGGGTTGTAAGCTTGTACAGACTAAAAAAGTGCAAGATGGACAACCATTCAGTCAAGTCTCAGAGATTTAACATGCTCCAAAAATGGCAACCAAATGTTAGAAAAATGAATCACTATATTAAATTTTTTCTAGTTTAACAAAAAATAAGGCGTCTTTAATCCGTTGACTATGGGATGGGGGTTGAGGAGACTTCCACGATGAAATTGTTCTGAGCGTGAGTTTGTTTCCTCAGGGCCACGTCTGCCATGTTCCTGGAGAAGCAGATCAGGACGGTGGACGGTGTGCTGACGGACTTCGAGGATCAGCTGTGTGCCGATACAGGACTGTTAGACGAAGCCAATGCCATCCGCAACCACTCCAAACAACTGCAGGTACACACTCATTACACACACACTTTATCTGTAGGATTTGATAGAGTTGTTCACCCATATCTATGCAATTCTGAGTGTGCCTTAAACCCTTGTGTGCTGCTGGGGATGTTGTCATGCACTCTGGGGTGATTTTGAGGCTTAATTTGGCCACAATGTTCTCTGTGTTTCAGCAAATGGAATGATTTTGGGTGACGAATCTTATTTTGAAACATATTTTGGGAAAATGCTTTGAAAATTTTAAAAAACTCAACAATACACTCTGGGCAAATTGACTATCCTTTTGTTATGTTCGGGGCTGTTTTTGCCCCATTCACTTCCATTATAATGACTTTTTTTATTGCAAAGCTATGCAGAGATGTGATTCTTATGGAAGAATCAAAGCTCATTGGGGCGACCCCTGTAATTTGCGTAAATCCGAATATTTTTTTTTGAAGGGGGGGGTGAGATTCATCGTCATCAAAGCAGACAACCTGATGCTTTGCGCCTTCACTGTTCATCATTGTGCACAAGAAGGAGCGGTAACTGCTTGAGTCCAGACGCCATTCAGGGATGTAATTGTAGACCTACCTAGGCCTACTGTGTGTACAACATAATGATATTGTGTAGTCCTATAATGTGCGCGTATGACAAAGCCGCTGACAATATGCAAGTTTATGAAATCGCTTTGAATGCGTGCGTGGCTGTGCACTTTTTCCGCTCTCACGTTTGCATCACGACCACATGCGCTCTACGTACTTGATTAATTCAGCTGCAGGACACACTTTTGTTATTATCCTCTGCAAGTCATATGTCCTTATGTCTTCATTTATTCAGTGCTACAGCCCAGCACCTCAAATGTAATACCTGAAAGTTTCATAAGTTTAGATGATATTACAAATTTATAAAAATATATTTTATAATTAATTAAAACCTATTAAAAACAGGGACTATGCCAAAGGAAAAGGAAAGTGAAAGTGATAAACTCTTTTTAGGTGTATGATATTTTTTTTAAGCGTGGAATGTTAAAGTATATTAGGCTGCTCAATTCAACTGGACTTAATATTTTTACAGTTCGAGTTGTTGACTGACTTTTAGTTTATTTATTATGTGGATAAAGAGTCGACTAAATTACAGGGAAAGTTATATTCTGTGGATACGAGAACTAAACCGAGTTAGTGGCGCCATCTAGCTGCAGTGTGTGGATCTGTCCCGTCATTGAGGTACAAAGTAGGCTATAATAAACCTATTAAGTATTCATTGGATGTCTATTAAACTTTAATTTAATTTTTTTTTTTTTTTTTTTTTTTTTCTTTGGGGTGGGGGGTTATCTCGTCTTCCTTCTTTTTTGTCCCCGGCTGATCACATGCCTGGCTATGACAGCTTATAATCATACTGACGTCAAATACTGACATTTATTCATCAGGTATGGCAATTAAAATCCAACGTCCACACAACATCAAGCTGTAACATCATTAGACGTTGATATTTGGTTGGTTTTAGGTTGGACATTGACGTCAGCTTGATGTTGGATTCTGACATCAACCCGATTTTCATTTCCAAACAAAATCAATCTGACGTCATGTTGACATCCTGTGCCTGCTGGAATAGTACCCTGACTTTTCCTAAATGTGTGCATATTTTATTCTGACATTTGTTATTTTATTAGAATTACAAAACACAAAAGAGCTCTGAGTATTTCTACTTTGAATGGCAATAATGGCCAACTGGACCGCATGCATTTCAGCATCTACTTCTTTTGTCTTCTTTTGTTGTTGCGGATGAAAAAGTGAAGAGCAGGGGCGGGGTAGGGTTGGCCGTAGAGGGCATAACAGTGAGATTGGGGGGTGCCAAATAGTAACTCTGGGGGCCCCAAAATGGCATGAGTCCTTAGAATCATTCTAACTTTCCCCCCCTAGCGGCACCCCTGTGTATCTGTAACCCATAGCCCTAATTAGTTACCCTGAGTCTCACCTGGTTACCCATTTATGGCATCATTTCCCAAAACACTGACCTGTGCATCATCAGCATCAGTCTGTATTGTTATTTTTCCTCATTAGCTCTTGAGTAAAGACGTTGCATCCAGGAAGGAAGAAATTCAGCAGCTGAACAGCGAGCTGGAGGCCACCGAGCAGACGTGCAGCTCCCTGCAGAAAAGCTTTCAAGAGTTCTGCCCGGATATCCGCCATCAGGAGAGCCAAGTTAAGCGCTTGAGGAACCGATACTCCAACATCAACAGCCAGCTGCAGCAGAGGTGAGGCGTCCCGCTGCGTCTGTCCGTTTAGTAGCCGATCACACTAAACACGCTTTTCTGTTGTTTTTTTTGTTGTTGTTGACAAGAAAAAAAGAAGTGAGCTGCGCTTTTTGTCGCTAGACAACCGCTGAATCAGCTGCACATTGTGCACGAGCGCTGCTGTTGATATTGTTAGAATTGTCATTCATTCGTTCATTCATTTTCCTTTGGCTTAGTCTCTGTTTCAGAGGTTGCCACAGTGGAATGAACCGCCAACTATTCCAGCATATGTTTTACGCAGCGGATGCCCTTCCAGCCGCAACCCAGTACTGGGAAACACCCATACACACTCATTCACACACACACACTCATACACTACGGCCAATTTAGTTTATTCAATTCCCCTATAGCGCATGTGTTTGGACTGTGGGGAAAACCGGAGCACCCGGAGGAAACCCACGCCAACATGGGGAGAACATGCAAACTCCACATAGAAATGCCAACTGACCCAGCCGGGACTCGAACCAGCGACCTTCTTGCTGTGAGGCGACAGTGCAAACCACAGAGCCACTATGCCGCCCCTGTTATAAATTATGCAGCTCTGGATAACTCGAAACAGCGACCGCTAGTCTCTCCTCCATCTTTAAAAGTCTTTATAGTCATCATGACAACACAAACACTGCTGTCACTTCATCGGAAACCCCGCCTCTGCTTTCATTTGATTGGACAATGAAAAAAGACACGATTGCCGTAGCACATAGCGCAACAGCAAAACACAAAAAAAGCGCGTTTGGTGTGATCACAGCCTTAAAGAGCTCATCAGCTTTTTTATGGACTGTTCTCTGATGTCATCAAAATATTTGACATCAGAAAACATCATAATTTAGCAGTAGTTGGCTATGTTTCCATCCACCTATTTTACGAGCATTTTGGAATACGGTATAAGAAATGCTTAATGGAGATGCCAAGATGCATAAATTTGGAAAATGTTCAGGCACTTTCTTAAATTAGGGTTTTCTCAGTGCTGTATTTTTCGTTAGGGAAGCCCATATTTACATCTAAATGCTACTCTTATATTACTGCTCAAGTATTTTGACTTTCCATTGACCTCTTAGCAAACAATGAAAAAGAGCTTTACTGTGAGAATATCATGGCAAATCATTGTTACTTCACGGTTGTTAATTGTTTACTTGAGGCTTTCTCAAGTAAAAATTCTTTTGACATTTGAACTTCATCTGCATATTTTTTTTTACTTATTAGGGCAACTCTGTTGAAAGAAGCCGTCACTAAGTACCAGGAATTTCAGAGCGCCAACCAATCGCTCACTGATTTCCTTATCAACATGCCCAACAACAAGGTTCAGCCTGGTGAAAGTATGACGCAAGTCTATGCCAAGCAAAACTCTCAGATGGTCAGTATTAAGTTGTGTTGTTGGATTTGCATTTGAATTATTTGATATTTTAAAATAATAATTATTATTTTAAATCTATATCTTAGAATATAACAAAAACCTAATAATAATTCTGTGTAAAAACAACTTTAAGTTTTGTTCTTTTTAGTGGTGCAGAAAATTAAATAGTTTCAATTTGTTTTCGGTTGCAGAGAGCAGTTGAAGACATAAAGAGGAAGCAGGATCATGTAAACCGAATCATGAAACTTTCTGAAGAGCTGCAGAGTGTTCTTAATGTGCGTTGGCCATCTTGAACTCATATTACAATGCATTTCAGTAGAGCTGTGGTCATAACCGTTAATGTATGCTTAAAAACTAGCCTAGAGCACCCTCTGTGGCAAACACTAGCCTAGAGCGCCATCTGCTATTAAAAAACTATCCTATAGTTTGCTGTAAAACAAAAGTTCAAATTTGATTCAAGAGAGAAAAGCAATGCATTTTGAAAATCTCAGAATCGATGCAAAATTGATTTCTCTTACAATTTTTCGCCACAGCTCAACATTTCAGATTGAATTTGGATGCAAATAATCTATTGTTTCTGTGTCTCCAGGAGTATGAGGTCAATTCTAACAAATACCGCAGTGCATTGGGAAAGCCTGAAATTAATTTAAATAGACTTGATCACTTAACCCTGGCTGAATTAGTGAAGAAGCAGGTAGGCTGCCTTCCATAAACTCCAGGATATACCTATCATTTATGTTCCCTTTTAAATATCTGTGTAATTGTTTACTGTTTTAGGAAAGGGAAGTTGTGAACCTATACTCTAAAGTATCAGCTGAGAATAACCAGCTTCTGAATCAACTGTACTTAGCCAAAGATCTCATCAACAAGGTACAGTTTTTTTTTTACATTTTTGCAATAGATAACTCTCTGAGAGAACCATGAACTTCCTAACTAACTCAATGAATCTGTATTTGTTCCCCATGATCAGAATGAAGAAATTGTGAGCCATGTGGTCGTAAAGCAGCAACTGCAGATGCAAAGTCAGCAGAGAGAAATGGAGGAAGTTGACGGCTTGAAGCAAGAGCTTGTTGAGGAAATATCTCGTCGTGCTCATGCCGAGAATGATCTATTGGCCCAAAGGAAACGACTGGTGTCCCTGAAGAGTCGCAGAGGTGTGGAGCGAGTGGAGGAAAAGGAAACTGTGCATTATTATCGTGATCCGAAGATTGAGGCAGACTTGGAGGTGCTAAAGAAGAGGATAGCAGACGAGATCTACAAGCGATCTGAAATGCAATCCGAAATTGAGATTTTCAAGCAAAAAATTGTCAGCCGTGAGCGAGAAGTTATTGAAATAAAGCCCAGGTTGGTGACAAAGGTGGTTACAGAAATTGAGCGTGACCCCAAACTGGATGTGGAAGCAGCGAGGATCAGGCAGCTCATACTTAAACTAAAGGAGGAAATTCGAGTCCTCGAGAGTAATTCAGTTAATATCCGAACTGAAGTAACTGTCCTGGAGAACAAGAAGCCTGTGATAAAGGAGAGGGTGATCCTTAAAGAGGTTGTGAGGCTGGAAAAGGACCCAGAAATGCTGAAAGCTGTAATGAGCTTCAAGAGCGAGATATCGGATGAGAGTATCAGATGCAAGAACCTGAATGATGAAATATTCGTTATTAGGAGTCAGATCAATAACTTGGAGAGGATTATTCCAACCATACAACCCAAAACTATCATCAAAGAGGTGAAAAGGGTGGAACAAGATGCCGATCTCCTACAAGAGTCCAGGACACTCCGTGTGACCCTGGAAGAGCTGATCCAGGAGTACAGTATTTTGATGAAAGAGATCTCCAGTCTTCAGGTCCGCTACTCCCAAGTAGAGACCATCAGACAGAAGATCGAGTTTAATGAGATCATTCATGAGATCTACAGAATCGATCCTGAGACGGAGATGGAGCTTAGACGGCTGAGAAATGAACTTCATGAAATAGGCAAACGGCGCACTATCATTGAAAGTGAGATCAATTTGATCATGGTGGATCTGAAGACTCTGCGTGCCGAGAAGCCCAAGGTTGAGCTGAAGGAAGTGACTCGAGAGGTTGTGAAAGAAGAGAGAAGCCCTGAGATAATTAGAGAAATTAAAAGGCTAAATGAGCAACTTACCATTTTGCGTACCAACTATGAATCTACTACGAATCGGGTGATTCGTCTGCGCAAGGACAGGGATGAGTGGAAGGCTGAAAGATCCAAGGTGGAGACCAAAGTGGTGACCAAAGAGTTGATACGGTATGAAAATGACCCTCTTCTGGAGAAAGAAGCCGAACGCCTTAGGAAGGAGGTCCGAGAGGAAATTCAGTGCCGCCGAACGGTGGAGGAGAATGTGTTTGATCTTCAAAACAAGTACATTGTGCTTGAGAGACAGAAACCAGAGGAAAGAGTTGTGGTCCAAGAAATTGTGCGCCTCCAGACAGATCCCAGTCAGATTCAGAGTCATGAGAGGTTAGTCAGGACTTTGGAAGAGACTGTCAAGATTCGACGACAGCTAGAACTGGAGGTGCAGCAGATGAGATCTGTAATCCTGGAACTGGAGAAAAAGCTGGAGCTTGTGGATCGGCAGAAGAAGATCCTGGTGGAGACAGAGCTGAGGCAAATCAAGGCTAGAATCTATGAACTTGAGAACTGCCCAAAACCTGTTGAGGAAAAGATTGTCATTGAGGAGGTTTTGAAAGTTGAAAGAGACTCTAAAGTCGACAAACTTATCATTGGGCTTCGCACTGACATTGACAATGAGGGTGCCAGCATTTCCCGCCTGGAGAGAGAGATTCGAAACCTCAGAATTAGGATTGAGTCCCTGACCAAGGAGAAATCTGTTGAGAGGATCATACACAAAGAGGTGATCAGGGTTGAGAAGGACCAAGCGGTGGAGGCAGAGAGAGAGAGCCTTCTGACCCAAGTCTCTCAAGTGAAGAGTGCCAGGACTCTCAGAGATGAAGAACTGCTGAGACTGAAAAACAAAATCACCCGAATTCAGACCACCAGGACAAACTTCTCTCAAGAGGAGACCACCTTGATTGCCAACAGGGATAGGATCAAGAAGGAGCAAAACGAATTTCTCCAGGAGCTGAAAAGACTGGAGACTCAAAAGCAGGAGATCAGCATAACTTTCCAACACCAGACCAAACTGTTGAGCGAGAGGAACCAACTCAGCAGGCAAAAGAGCATCAAGATGGAGTCCGAGATCCAGCGCCTGGAAAGGGAAATCCTGGACATGAAAGAACAAATCAACATTCGGGAAAGAACTCTCGTAGAGCTCCAGAGAGAGGCAAAGTCTGTGCAGAATACAGAGACAAACACCAGAGAAACCAACGTCTCTACGAAAATCACCATTCTGGATCCAGAGACTGGCAAAGACATGTCTCCATACGATGCCTATCTTGAGGGCCTGATTGACCGGAATCAGTACATCCACCTGCAGGAGCTGGAGTGCAGCTGGGAAGAAATTACAACCACGGGTCCCGACGGCGAGGTCACACTCCTGCAAGATCGTAAAAGTGGAAAGCAGTACTCCGTCAAGACGGCTCTCCAAAACGGACGTCTAACTCAATATGACCTTCAGCGCTACAGAGAGGGCAAAATGACCATTTCGGAGTTTGCTCTCTTGGTTGCAGGAGAAAAAAAATCAACTGTCTTTCCTCCCTCGAGTGTAACACAAACAACATCCCTTCAGACAAACTCCAGCTACAGCCCCTCCACACTGACCCGGCGCACATCCTACTCCAGCAACGGCAACTTAAGCTCCCTGAACACCAGCGGAGATGAGCTCTACCCTATTTCTGGCATTCTGGACGTCACCACAGACAGCCGAATGTCCGTACGAAGTGCCCTAACACGCAAACTGATCGATCAAGACACTGCAATGAGGCTCCTAGAAGCTCAGGCCGCCACTGGAGGAATTGTGGACCTCAATAAGAAGGACAAGCTCTCCGTTCATAAGGCTGCAGAGCGCGGATTGATCGACTCCAGCCAACTTCACAAACTCCTCAGTGCCCAAAAGGCCTTCACTGGATTTGAAGACCCTGTGTCTAAAGAGCGTATGTCAGTGGGAGAAGCAGCCCGTAGGGGATGGATCCCCAATGACAGTGCCACATGGTTTATGGAGGCGCAGCTCTTAACCGGTGGCCTTGTCGACCCAAACCGAGCGGGTCGCATCAGTCTGCAGAACGCAATTGATGCAAAACTAATCGACGCACCGGTGGCCAAGCAAGTCCAAGATGATCTGGCCTTAGTGAAGAATGTCGTGGATCCCGTAAAAAAGGATAAAATCACATATAAAGAGGCCATGGCTCGATGCAAGCGGGACCACAGCACGGGACTGCTCCTGCTGCCGGCGGCCTCCACTGACGCCATAGACGCACCATCCTATTCCAGCTACAAATTCACCAAGAAATAAAGAGACGGCATGCAAGAATGCTAACAAGGTTTGAGTGCTACATAGTAAGGGACATTTCTAGGGCTTTTTTTTGAATCTCATATATAATAATCAGAGGAGCCTTTTTTTATTATGTTTTATCAATTATCTCTTCCTTTCTTTGTTTCAGTTGCATATTTTCTGGTTCATCTTGATGAATGGGTTTTTTAAACTTGCTATATAAAAACATAAACTTGATATTAATATTAAACTTGATATTAAATGAAATGACTGTCTCTCTGGAATGTTTTGTGTATTGTTGTGTAAGTTTCCTACTAGGATAACACTAGGACTTTGAAGTCTATACTCTCTACTGTCCTATCAATTAAAGGTGAAAACCCTGAAAAAATTATTATAAAAAAAATAAATAAAAGCATAGACATTATATTTTCTCTCTCTCTCTCCATTCATAACGGTAACTTTTTTATATTGGGAGTTATACATCATCTGAAACCTGAGTAAATACGCTTTTATTGTTAGGATAAGACAACATTTGACTGATATATATATATATATACAACATTTCTGTCTGCTTCTGGAATCTGATTGGCTGATAGCTGTGCGATATTCTGCAAATAACAGCACTCGTACAGCCCCTTCACCCTTGTGTATTACTCCGCCCACATACAGCAACAAGCAGAGGACACTCTACAGTTGGACAAATATTGCAGCTGTTGGACAACATAATGTACTTTTGAGGCTTTTTTAGTGGAGAATGTAGTTGTTTATGCAGTTTATTTATAAGGATAGTGCCTGTTTTAAAATATCTATCATTTCGGAGATTCAGTGCATCGGCTGCCATCAGCCTGACTGAGCAGACCAAAGAAAGTTGACGTTCCGCCACAAGATGACAGAGACCGCATAATAAGTCCTTAGAGGGAGAAAAACAGCATTTTCTCAAACTAAGTTTCAAACTACCGCAGAACAAATCATTATAAAACTGGTAAGTGACACTCTAAGTCGATCTCTCTCTGTTGTATTTTGTAGTGCTGTATTTATACCACAGAAACTGCATGTTTGCTTTGGCTTTTTCGAGGTTAATTATTGTGATCTCCCGATTGCAACAGAGAAATACTGGGAAATCTCTGTAGACTGATGGCATTTCATGCCGTTCAGCCTTATAATCTTAAAATGTCAGCAAAATCACCTGCTTTGTCTTCACTTTAGACATTACGCTAGAGAATCATTCAGACACTAGCTCTAATGAATGAGCAACGGTTTCTGCTGTTCTGACGTCAGCTGGAGATGTGAATGAATGGTGGAAGAAAGTAGTTCCTCTTACAAAAGGTTTTTAGACTCTCCGTGTTTGATTTTCTTTTTTTATACACACGATTATGCCGTCGAACTGTTGTATAAAGGCAATATCACAC
>CAIGQV010011220.1:1368-11925 GCA_903798115.1 Danio jaintianensis
ATCTATCTATCTATCTATCTATCTATCTATCTATCTATCTATCTATCATTCGATTGATTCGATTCATCCATATATCCGTGAATTATAACTTTCATGTTTTATCACTCAGTCATTCATCCATCCAACCGACTTTTATCTGTTTGTATTTCTCATCCAACCATCATCCATCCATCCTCTACCCATTTGTACTTTCCATCAATCCATCCATCCATCCATCCAACCTTTATCTGTTTGTACTTTCCATTCATCTATCCATCCATCATCCGTCCTCTACCTATTTGTACTTTTCATCTATCTAATGTCAATCCATTGGCACATTACATCCATCTATCCATTTACCAATCCATCCATCATCCAACATCTATGTATTTGTACTTTCCATCTATCCATCCATCCAATGTCAATTCATTTGTACTTCTCATCCATCCATTCATCCATCCATCTATTCATTCATCCATCCATCCACGCAGTTGTTCTTCCCATCCATCCATTCATCCATCCATCCATCCATCCATCCTCTACCCATTTGTACTATCCATCAATCCATCCATCCATCCATCCTATATCCTTTTGTATTTCCCATCATCCAACCTCTATCTATTTGTACTTCCCTGTCATCCATCCATCCATCCATCCAACCTTTATCCATTTGTACTTCCCATCCATGCATCCATCCATCTATTCATTCATTCACCCATTTGTACTTCCCATCCATCCATCCATCCATCTTCTACCCATTTGTACTATCCATCAATCCATCTATCTATCCATCTATCCATCCTCTATCCATTTGTACTTTCCATCCATCCATCCATCCATCCATCCAACTTTTATCCATTTGTACTTCCCATCCATGCATCTATTCACCCATCCATCCATCCATCCATCCATCATCCAACATCTATTTGTACTTCATATCCATCCATCCATTCAATGTCAATCCATTTGTACATTCCATCCATCCATCTGTCCTTTTGTACTTCCTGTCCATCCATACATCTTTCAAAACTCTATTCAATTTTACTTCCCATCTATCCATCCATCCATTTGTACTTCCTATCTTTCCATCCACCCGTCCGTCCATTTATCCAAACTCTATCTATTTGTACCTCTCATCCATCCATCCATCCATCCATCCATCCATCCATTCATCCATCCAATGTCAATCCATTTGTACATTCCATCCATCCATCTATATATCCATTTGTAAAATGTTATCTTACTAGAACTATATCCAATGATGCTATCCATCCATCCATCCATCCATTCATCCATCCAACCTCTATCCCTGTGTACTTCCCATCCAGCCTCTATTCATTTGTACTTCCATCCATCCATCCATCTGTGCATCATGTGATGTTTTAAAACTGTTATACATTCCATCCATTCATCCAACCTTTGTTTGTACTTTTTGCTCAATCCATCCATCCATCCATCCATCCATCCATCCATCCAAATTACAGTTAAATGAATATCTTTTAATTCTGCTTCAGTTCTGTACCCTGCTTATCCCCTAAATTCTAACTCATTGAAGTATGATTACAGCATATGTACTGTATCTGTTCTCTGTTTCAGCATGTGTTGACATTCTCAAATGCATCAGCTCAGATCTTTCAGCACATGATGGAGATGAATCACGGTCTTCATGTTTACGCGTGTCCAGTGTGACGGTGACCCGCAGTGACCCGAGCACAACGCGGCCTCAGTGTGAGTCGTGGGTGGGTCGCGTGGTGGCTCCAACCCCATAAAGCGCACGTGATAAACGTCTCTAATTGGCGGTTGCGCGGTTTGCCCACTGACCGAATTTGTTGCACAACAACAACACAAGCCACAAATATGCCATAAAAGAGCGAAATAATGAGGCTTTGATGGTTTCAGCAGACAGAAATAGTCCTGCTCCAGAGAGAAAGCGGCTCCCGTTCTTGGCCGTGTGGCTTTTTCATTTTCGGTAAATGCACTTTTAAGAGGGCCTGTTCCCACATCCATCTGCAAGGACACTGAAAATACAACACAAATGAAGATAAGATGTGTTTAAGTGCATAACACACCTGTCAGCAGGGGTCTGATTTATAAACTTTGCATAGAAGCCTTCCTAAAAGTGAGCGTACACCAGAATACCTCTTTATTTATTAATGATTATGGCTCATATGATGATTTAAAGTGGTTTGATTAAGTCAATAATTAAGTTAATTATGTTTACATAAAGGGGCAGCACGGTGGCTCAGTGGTAAGCACTGTCGTCTCACAGCAAGAAGGTCGCTGGTTAAAAACCCGGCTGGGCCATTTTTGGCATTTCTGTGTGAGGTTTGCATGTTCTCCCCGTGTTGGCGTGGGTTTCCTCCGGGTGCTCCGGTTTCCCCCACAGCCAAAAGACACGCGCTATAGGTGAATTGGGTAAACAAAATTGGTCATAGTGTATGTGTGTGTGAATGTGAGAGTGTATGGGTGTTTGCCAGTACTGGGTTGCAGCTGGAAGGACATCCACTGTGTAAAACATATGCTGGAATATTTGGCCGTTCATTCCACTGTGGCGACCCCTGATAAATAAGGGAATAAGGCAAAGGAAAATGAACGAAGCTTACATAGAGATTTCCTACAGCGTTTCTTCCCCTAAAGTAGTGTTTTTAATAGATCAAGTTATACGTGGGAAGTGACAGACGAACATTTCCACCCGTTTTGTTCGTACGCCACGTTTATAAATGAGACCCCAGATACCTATAGAAGTTCGTAAGTGTAATGTCACTTTAAATAAATGGCGATTGTCCTCCACCAGCCCAACACTATCTCACGCCAATTTGTAACTTTTTGATTTTGAATCCGTATGAATTTGTACGATCTCATTTGTACAAATACATTTTAGTACGATTTGCTCATCCCCCAATGACGGTTGGGTTTAGGGGTGGGGTTTGTTGCCACGCCTCTTTTTAAAAGTCATACATTTTCATATGACTAAACTGGTATAAATTTGTATGAATTAATAATAATAATAATAATAATAATAATAATAATTCCTTACATTTATATAGCGCTTTTCTGGACACTCAAAGTGCTTTACACATTTTTGGGGGGAATCTCCTCATCCACCACCAGTGTGCAGCATCCACCTGGATGACGCAACGGCAGCCATATTGCGTCAGACCGCACACCACACACCAGCTGATTGGTGGAGAGGAGACAGTGATGAAGCCAATTATAATATGGGGATGGTTAGGAGACCATGATGGACAGAGGCCAGTGGGCAAATTTGGCCAGGATGCCATGATTTTTCAAAGGACATCCTGGGATTTTTAACGACCACAGAGAGTCAGGACCACAGTTTAACGTCTCATCCGAAAGACGGCACTCACAGAGCAGTATAGAGTTCCCATTAACATACTGCGGCGTTAGGACCCACACAGGTTGAGCGCCACCTACTGGTCTCACTAATACCACTTCCGGCAGCAACCTAGCTTTCCCATGTGGTCTCCCATCCAGGTACTGACCGGGCGCAGCCCTGCTTAGCTTCAGTGGGCGACCACGTGTGATCATTTTCAATTGTAAGTTTAAATTCAGTTGTTTTTGTTGCATTGTGACTACATGTTAGCTGGAGATCTTCTTAGTAATAATCAGCTGTATTTATTTATAGCTTTTTAAAATCATTAAATTCACTTGTAACCCAAATATAAAAGGCATGTTCGGTGCATAAAAAATCTCCCAAATGCATAAATGTTAGCATAAATGTGTGAAATGAAAACGTTAGAAAAACGTTATCTTCTTACATCTTACATCCAATAATGCTAATTTAAATAATACATAATACAAAAAATACTTGATAAATGTGTAAGATTCTATCCCGTCTGTTCAAGAGAAAATAGCTTGAAAGCAAGTTTTTGGTATTAAAAGCCAAAGAGTAAAAATGGGTTTTAAGACTAGATTTATAAACAGAAAGGGTTGTGGCCTGCCTAACATGGAGAGGCAAATTATTCCAGAGTTTGGGTGCAACCATTGCAAAACCACGGTCCCCTCTGGTTTTTAACCTTGTGTGTGGAACGGCCAAAAGTAGCTAATCAGCACATGTAAAGTAACAAATTACAAATACTCAAACTACTGTAATTGAGTAGTTTTTCTCAGGAATTGTAATTTGCTAAGTAGTTTTAAAAATGTGTACTTTTACCTTCCCTTGAGTACATTTTTAGTGCTGTATCGGTACTTTTACTCCACTACTTTCCTTCAACCTGCAGTCACTACTTTATTTCTTTCTTGTTTATGGTGATTAGCTAAAGTACAAAAATCAGTCCTGTGATTCCTGTCCAATCAAATTGCACATAGAAAGTAAATCGCATCTGAACAACCCCAAGGCATGTGCGCTTTATAAATGCAGCAAACCTTTTGGAAGCATTAAAAATGTCCAAGAAAATGTCCAAAATCTTTACACACAGTGACCCAGAGACTGCATGTCACATTATAGACTGCATGTCACTGATGAGAAAATGAAGGATGTCGACTGTATGATGACAGAAATCGTCAAACAGCCTTAAACAATCACTAAATGGAAGGAAGGGCCGAACAAGGAATGGAAGGAAGGACCAAATGAAAAAAGGAAGGACTGAACTAATGAAGGAAGGAAGGACCAAATGAATGAATAAAAGATTCAAGGAAGGACTGAACAAACTAATACAGGAAGGAAAAAATAAACGAATGAATAAATGAACAAAGAACCAAATGAAGGAAGGAACAAAAGAACGAATGAATGAGTGAACGAATTGAAGGGAGGAATGAATGAATGAGTGAACGAATAATGGGAGGAACGAAGGAAGGAAGGAACAAACAAACAAATGAATGAAGGACAAAACAAACAAACAATGGAAGGAAGGAACAAACGAATGAATATAGGAAGATCACTAAATGCACTACAGAATGTTACATCCTGTGCAAACTGCATGTAAACGCATCAACTTTTCACAGTGTAATACTCACTACTCTTGAGTACTTTAGAAAGGTCTACTTTTTACTCATACTTTGAGTAATATTTACAACAGGAACTTTTACTCATTTTTGGGCAAGTAATGGTACTTTTACTTGAGTATAATTTTTCAGTACTCTTTCCACCACTGCATCTAAGCGCCCTTGATGAAGTGTACAATTGAATTAATGAAGACCGGTATCTTGGCGCTAGTCCATTTAGGCATTTAAACACCAAAACTAGAATCTTAAAATGTATCCTAAACTGTACTGGAAGCCAGTGAAGAGAAGCCAGTATTCTGCACCATCTGCAGACGAGTAAGGGAGGCATGGCTAATACCCACATAGAGGGCATTACAATAAATATAGTTTAAGCAATTCACCTATAGCGCATGTCTTTGGACTGTGGGGGAAACCGTAGCACCTGAAGGAAACCCACGCCAACACGGGGCAAACTCCACACAGAATTGCCAACTGGCCCAGCTGGGGCTCGAACCAGTGACCTTCTTGCTGTCAGTCACCGTGCCGTCCTGCATGCTCCTTGTCAGTACTTAAAATTAAATAAAAACAAAAACAAACAAGTGATTAATTAAAAATTATTTTTAATCGACTATTGCACTGATTAAGATTTACCTAACGGATAATGTTTACATTTAAACACACAAAAGACTAAATAATTACAGGATTGACACACTTTGTGCAAAAGTTTACCCGCCCTTGAACGTTAATATTCTGTGTTGTTATTGATGATTCACGACTGCTTCTGTGTTTTGTGACAGTTGTCCATGAGTCGTTCACGGACACTTTTTTTTCTTTTCTCAGAAAACTGAAAACGTTCTTCACATTTGTTTGGTTTCCAGGCATCTTCTGCATCTTTGATTTCTTTCCAACAGTGCCTCTATGATTTTGTGGTGCATATTTTAATATTGACTGAGTCATTCACAACTATTTTACAAGAGGTGCAAACACTCACTGATGCTCAAGAATGAAACATGACGCATTAAGAAAGAGGAGGGGGGTGAAAACTTTTGAACCTTTTTTTAAAAGTTGCTCTTATTTTATTAGCAGATTGTCTGTTTTTCATTTAGTACTGCATTTGCATCTCAGAAGAACAAATAAAAACAATGTTTGATTCTGTTTACATATAACTTATGACTAGGGCCAGACAGAATCTGACTTTTTTTTGTTATTTCTGTGCAAAATTGTGTATAATAAAATAAAATATGAGCATGCCTTGATTTTTTATTATTTTATTAGGACAGTAAAGTCTGACTTTGCTGAGACAAAAGTCTTGTCACTTAACAGAAATAATGTACAGTATAGAATATAATGTCATGGTGCAGTGGAAACAGAGTGAATATTGTATTTGACTCCCATGAGCTTGGAGGACTGCATCCATACATCTCTGCAATGATTCAAATCACTTATTAATAAAGTCATCTGGAATGGCAAAGAAAGCGTTCTTGCAGGACTCCCAGCGTTCATCAAGATTCTTTGGATTCATCTTCAATGCCTCCATCTTACCCCATACATCTCATCTTACCCCATACATTTGCCCTCTCCTGTGGTTTGTAATGTAATGGGCAGCACAAATGTCTTGATACCTCAGGCTGTTGATGTTGCCATCCACTCTGCAGATCTCTCACACGCCCCCATACTGAATGTAACCCCAAACCATGATTTCCTTCACCAAACTTGACTGATTTCTGTGAGAATCTTGGGTCCATGCGGGTTCCAATAGGTCTACTGCAGTATTTGTGATGATTGGGATATATATATATATATCTAAACATATGCCTATTATTCAATAATATTACTGAAATTAATATAAAAATCTGTGAAGTATTCTGATTCCGTGTGTGGGCCTATATAATGTCCTAAAATCAATGTACAGTTGGTCAGGCATTCACGTCCATGTTACTGTACTGCATTTGTTTAGACTCTCTTTCTGTCCTGACATGCTCATATTCCATCAGATACTGAGATTATGAAACGTCTAAATATAGAAGCACTTCTAACACTGACAAATGTGTGTGTGTGTGTGTGTTTGTGTGTGTGTGTGTGTGTGTAGAGTGGGCTTTACTACGGTAACTAGATCAGAGCAGGTGCAGGCCTACAATTACACGCACACACACATTTAAAAACAACAAGCCTGTTTGAAAGTCACTGAAGCGAGAGGAAAGTGTTTCGGGCTGGATTGTGAACGTGACAGGGCAGAGAGAGAGAGAAACAGACTTTGAAACAGAAAATCTGATGACTCACCACTCTTCCCAAAATCCCCTCCTCCCTTCCCGCCTTACGGGAAATTTCATGTTTTCCTTTTTTTTCCCTCTCGCTCCTTCAGAGGGAGAAAAGCTCTTTTGACAGCGCCGGGGTCACGAGCGGGCTGAGCGTTTGTGTGCGGGACCAGCGCTGCGGGGGTCCGGGGGCCAATAACTCTGAACAATAGCTACTGTCGTGTGTGTGTGTGTGCGTGTGTGCATTGCTCAGATCAGGCACAGATTTATATATCTTTTTACAGTATTTAGATTTTTTTATTGATCTAAAGTTAAAGGCAAAATTATTAGCTTTACTGCAAAAATGTCAATAATTTTTCAAATATTGAATATTGATATTATTTTTCAAACAAAAAGTGTTTTTCTTTAATAAAGCAGGACATTTTCCACAGTATTTCCGATTATATCGTTTCTTCTGGAGAAAGTATATATATATTTAAATCTAGCGTTAATATTACTAGCCCCTTTTAATATATATTTTTTCAACTGGCTTCAGAGCAAACCACTTTTTGTCCAATGATTTGCCTAATTAGCATAACTTGCCTATTTAACGTAATTAAATTAGCTAAGCATTTTAAGCTGAATACTAGTGTCTTGCAAAATAATCAGTCAAATATTATGTAACAGCGCTTGGGAAATACCTGAAAAATAATTAGAAATCCACAAGAGGCTATGAATTATGCCTGCAACTATATATTTATTTTAATTTAGAGAATGTATGATTTTAATGGGTTTTAATTCACAGCAAGAAGGTCGCTGGTTCGAGCCTCGGCTGGGTCAGTTGGCATTTCTGTGTGGGGTTTGCATGTTCTCCCCGTGTTCGCGTGGGTTTCCTCCGGGTGCTCCGGTTTCCCCCACAAGTCCAAACACATGCGGTATAGGTGAATTGGGTAAGCTAAATTGTCCATAGTGTATGTGTGTGAATGGGAGTGTGTGGGTGTTTCCCAGTGGTGGGTTGCAGCTGGAAGGGCATCCGCTGCGTAAAACATATGCTAGATGAGTTGGCGGTTCATTCTGCTGTGGCGACCCCTGATTAATAAAGGGACTAATCCGAAAAGAAAATGAATGAATGATTTTAATGATGAAGTCATTTATTTTATTCAAAATAAGTCACAAATGTATTCTTATTTCATTTATTTTGATAATAATGTTATTTTAAAAATCAAATTACATTTATTTGTTTAGCCTATACATGTTTTTGTGCTTGCTTTGTAATGAAATTTCGACAGTGGTCGTAATATCGCCGGTTAGCACAGCTGCTGCAGGTTCAAAGAAAGTCTGTGTTTATCTCTTGTTTGGTGACTCGTGCTGTTAGCGTGCTAGCCTGTCTAATTAGCTGGACTCTTCATAAATAAGCCAGCAGTCCGACCCTCGGACGTTTTGAAGTCGGTTTTTGTTTGGCAGCCTGTTGTTTAACTGGGTATAATTGAATCCTTTTGGCTCTTCAGACTTGTGTTTGTCCCGCGGGAGACGGCGTTTTTTATAACAGTGCGGAAATTTAGGGGATTTCACCAGCGTTTCTGAGCGATGATGCCGGACAGCAGCCAATGGGATCCCACCAGTCACATAAACAAGGAGACAACTGATCCCAGAGCTGCTGAATGCACAAAAGCAAAGATAGGTAGCTGAGATTTTCAAGATATCCTGGCTGAATTTAGCCCTGACATAACAAATACATGAAAGCAAACTAAATTAAAGGGATAGTTCACACAAAAATGAAAATGTACTCACTATTTACTGTCCCTCAAATGGTTCAAACCCTTAATGTGTTTCTTTCTTGTGTTGAACAGAAAATAAGATATTTTGAAGAATGCTGAAAACCTGTAACCATTGACTTCCATAGTAGGAAAAACAAATGCCTACTATGGGAGTCAGTGGTTACAGGTTTTCAGCCTTCTTCACAATATCTTCTTCTTGTGTTAAACAGAAGAAAGAAATACATAAGGTTTTGAGGTAAAAGGTGAGTAAATGATGACAGATTTTTCAGTTTTGGGTGAACTATAGGCTGTCTCTTTATGTTGTTAACTATCCATTTATGTTGTTAACTATCCATTTAAGCTAAATTAAGTTACTACAGGAATTTATTCTTTACAGTTAGCATGCTCTAGAGCTGGCTAACAACCGGGCTAAGATTAGTTTTGCTGTCAATGCTACTAAATGAAAGTGTTTTACAGTCACTCCATGTTCTTGACCATTTATTCATTCCTTTTTCTCCGGCTTAGTCTCTATTTCAGAGGTTGCCACAGTGGAATGAACTGCCAATTATTCCAGCATTTTTTATTTTTTTTTGCTGTGGATGCCCTTCCAGCTGCAACCCAGTATTGGGAAACTTGGCCATTTATATTTTCCAAATATTATAATTATAAATATGTATGTTCAAATGTATTAGCAGTGATTTGATATATGTTCATTTATGCCTAATTCAGATTTTCTTTTTTAATCCTACTTTGGTGCAATACCCCTCAGATCATGTACAGGACAAAACATGAGATGATAAAAGAGGATAAACACTAGCAGAACATGCCGTGAAACTCCTCTGGCTGATATCAGCTGCGGTTAGTCATCGGGTCGTCGGGTTAACCTTGTGTTTGTACTAGTTTGTACCTGTTTGAGCAGATGTGTGAAGGTGACTGATGTTGACAGAACATGGTGTGTGTGTGTGTGTCTGTGTGTGTTCAGACGTTGTTTGCAGCTTTATCTTCATGTCTGACTGAGATAAAGACCTCAGATTGTGTGCATGAGGATAAATCTGTTATGAAGGAGACACATGACATAATACAATATCAATATTCAGATAGAGACAGATAGAAAACGGATAGATAGATAGATGGATGGATGGATGGATGGATGGATGGATGGATGGACGGACGGACGGACGGACGGACAGATAGACAGATAGATAGACAGATGGATTGATAGATAGATAGATAGATAGATAGATAGATAGATAGATAGATAGATAGATAGATAGATAGATAGATAGATAGATAGATAGATAGATGGATGGATGGATAGATGGACGGATAGATAGATAGATAGATAGATAGATGGATAGATAGATAGACGGATAGATAGATAGATAGATAGATAGATAGATAGATAGATAGATAGATAGATAGATAGATAGATAGATAGATAGATAGACAGATAGATGGATGGATGGATAGATGGACGGATAGATAGATAGATAGATAGATAGATAGATAGATAGATGGATGGATGGATGGATGGATGGATGGATGGACGGACGGACGGACGGACGGACGGACGGACGGACGGACAGACAGACAGACAGATAGATAGATAGATAGACGGATAGATAGATAGATAGATAGATAGA
>CAIGQV010011229.1:0-13898 GCA_903798115.1 Danio jaintianensis
ATATATATATATATATATATATATATATATATATATATAATATTATGACATGAAATTGCTTCAAACATTGGTATAAACCCATTTAAAGCTATTTAAAACATCAATTAATAATTGCTATTACAATTTCAATGGAAAATCGACAATTGTGATTTTTGTCATAATTGTGCAGCCATACTTGGAATGTTTCTACAGTAACAGGTATTAAAAACTTGTCCAAATTATAGTTACGGTTAATCCCCATATCACTTGCAAGCTCAATAGTGGTCGACTGATATATTGTCAAGACTGATATAAAAATGTTTCTGTTTGGCCAATGTCTGTCAAATATTGAGAGAAGCGATCATGCAAAATCAACTTTTGGGAGCTGTTTGGACTGAAATGTGTGTAGGTATAGTGTGTCAACGGTCATATTTTAGTGATTTAAACACAAGAATATTTTTTTAACATGTAAGATGCTAATCCTAACGATCTTGAGACCCGACACAAAATATGACAAAACAATCTGAATTTGAATTGTTCATTTTAATTTTTGACAATTGTAATTTAATAAAACTGAATATTATATGCTGTTGAATTGTTTTGAATTTGATGGCAGATTTTTATATATGTACTTTCAAACTTCTTTTTTTTATTTATTTTTTGTAGACTGCAAATATCCAGTTTGTAAAAATATGGTTTCAGGTTTTTAAGATGAAGAAATTCGGATATGGTTTCATTTTCCATTGTAGTGCAAATGCTTGAGTCATTGCCTTGGTAATTAAGTGCAATGTAAACAACAATTATATATATATATATATATAACCAAGAGGAAACAAATTCCCCATTCTATGTACAACATAGTCCAAGCTGTTAAGATGCTGGGAACACTAACCTAACAAATATATATATATATATATATATATATAAGCCGTAAATGCTTAAGAATCACTCACCTCTGGACGATTCATGGTTATGCAGAAGTATGGCATCCTCCTGAGCCGCACGCATTCACCAGTAAAGTCACTCAGCTCTGTAATTGGCCAAAATGCTTTGCTTGCCTTTTTGGTGATCATCTACTCTTCCCTGTTGATGACCCCTGACCTACTGAATTTGAATTTCACAATCTGAATTTCTGTGTTTTGAATTTTATAATTTTGAATTTGATGTTCTGCATTTCTTTATCTTGAAAAACTGAAACTGTATTTTTATAAACTGGATATCTGCAGTCTAGGAATTCAGAACAAAAAAAAAAAATCTGAATTTTGAAAATATCGATAAAAATCTGCCTTAAATTCAATTGTCTTAAATCTCAGATGTTCAATAGTCAAGATAAAGAGCCCCTATTATGAGTTTTTGAAAAAGACCTTCCATGCAGTGTGTAACACAGCTCTAAGTGAAGTGAAATATCCAGCTACGGCTTGAATCTGAAAGTGCACCGTGTTTAAAACTATTGATTCATCTATAAAAGTGTCGACTCAGAGTGGTTCAAATGAATCGTTGAGGTAACGAATCTTTAGTCGTGTTGGCGTGACGTCGATACGGAACTCAAGCCCCACCCATTTGTTGCGCACGCAGACCCGAGAAAATTGAAACCCCGCCCACAAACACTGTAGAAAGAAAAAGAAGACAAACACTGTAGCAGATCCCGGTTGAATCATGTTGCGAAGACGCTGTGCTCTGAAGTGTGAGGGAAGGTTAGTGTTATTTTCCCTACGCAAAGACGAGGCTGTGAAGAGTCAGTGGTTGAAGTGTATTTTTGCAAAAATACCTCGGCATTATCGCCCCAGCCTTGTGCTGTGTTCCCATAATTTTTCTGACGAGTGCTTCAGCAATCTACACGCTTACAACAGGCATTCGTCAGCCGTTTGTTAAAGGAAGGATCAAAAAAGACTATTGATGTATGGGACTTTGTCAGAGCTTGACAGGAACTTAACAGTACACAGTTCATGGATCAGTTCCTTCCTCCATTTTACAAGTGTAAGTAACTTAAGTGCGATTAAAATGGATGCCTCCTTGTTTTCTCTAGCTTGCAAATTATGTATTTAATTGTGTTTTGTTACTTGTACTCTCCACACGGCTTGTACTGTATCTGGTTAACTCTTTATATTCTCATATTGCATCTAAAACCATGCTTTGTTTATGGATTTACATGCGTTTGTCGTTGCTATGGCCACAGTCAACTGTTGCTATACACGTGCGGCGGTCAAGTTTTAAAATAGTTCAGCTTTTGCCATTGTGTGGATTAATACTGAATGTGTGTCATGGTTAAGAATAGAGCAATATGCTGGTGTTAAACTGCACTGCTTTAATGCACTTCTGCATTGAGCTCACACATACACTCTGCACTTTGACTACTTCAAAATTGTTGATGAGCCGTGGTGAGCATTTTTCTGTCTCACGCTGAACGCAGTCGACCAAGTCATCGGCAATCAGCGCAGATTAGCATCGTGCTAAGGAGGGGTTTTAACAAATGAATCGCTGAATGAATCGTTGGGATGATTAGGTAAAAATAAATGCATATTTTAAGACAATGAAAGTGTTTTTTGACCTTGCAATAATATCAGACTGTTGTTGGAGACCCCCAAAACCAAAATATGACCTTTTTTGATGCATAATAGGGGCTCTTTAAGAAATTCTAATTCAAAAATTACAATCGTCAATAATTCAAATGAACACTATTCTAATTCAGGTTGTTTTGTCATGTTTTAAACTCTATAGTTTTCCCTGTCCAGAGATATAGATTGACAGGTGCATGTTAACATGTTTCCGTAGTAGTTGCCGGCGGTGATGGGGGGGGATTATTTTTTTTCTCTCTGATACCTCTACAAATCACCTTCTTGCCTCAAACCTAAGCAGCGCATAATACAGCCATTTTAGCCTTTAGCGGGTAAAAAAAAATGTAAGAAAAAAATTTAAAGTACAAATGAAATCAAAACTAACCATATGTTGTTGTTTTTTTTAGCTCACATTGCTAGTTTTGTGGTGAACAATTCATCTGTGCATGTCATTAAGAAAAAAAATAGTTTGGCCCCATAATCTAAAATTAAAATCTGAAAATGCACTTCCTGTTTGTTTTCAGTTAAATTCTCAGATTACGTCTGTTTGAGGTATTGGGCATGGCTAACATACTTAACCACACCCCTCCAACTGTCAGTTTTGACAACAAACAGAAATGGTAAGAAGGTGGCGTCTGTTGTAATAACTCTCCCGAAACCCCTTTCCCGATCTTTCTGAATCAGATGCCTACTTTACATCCAATCACCTTGCAGTAGAAAAAAAACAAGCCACACCCACTCTTTTCTCATTTAATATTCTGTTTCTCTAGGAACTGCGTCACAATACCACAAAAAAACAAAAACGTTTCATGCAAACCTTAACATCTGGGAATGGTAAATGAGACTATTTTAATAAAAAGTCAATTACTGGGAGGCTTGAATGCTTTATTGAATGTCTGTTATGTACATTTGAAAAACAGTGATGGCCAGGTAAAATTTTGAGAATCTGCTCAAAGTGCTCATTACGGTCTCTAGTGCAATGAACCATATTCTCACGCATGGTAGAAACAGAATGAACGTCTCCATGCTGAACAGCCTGCTGCTCATTTCAGTAAACAGAGCAGGGGTTGCCTGGTATGTGTCCCAGACCACCTTCTGTGGTTTGAGCGATCGGATTTATATTCATCTGGAATGTGTTTCAGATGGCATTTACACTTGCCCTTTTCACCACTGGATAGCTATTAGACCAAAAAAAAAACAAAAAAAACACATGAAGTGACCAGTGTGACAAGCCCTAATGTGACATCACACACCCTGCAATGTGACAATTGCAGATGCAACATAGATGTTAAAAAAATATATTGTGCAACCCTAGTGCAAGTACATTGTGTGTGTATTGAAATAAGCAGCACAGGCTGCTGAAGTTAAGTCTGTAATATGAAACTTATGTCTTGCCCTTTCATCAGGACCGGCCTCCCACAGTTCTTTGCAGAGGTTAGATGCTTCAACACCTCTTATAGTTCTTTCTTCTATTTCATTCTTTATCTTCCAGCTGACTTGTTCTATACAGCTGGATGTTATTTTAAATATCCGCAGATTTTATGAATTATGATTTTCTGGGTGGTTGAATTTGAGCATTATTTGAAATATCATAATGGTTTTAATCCAACTGGATTCACAATCCTTACCTAACTGCTTATTATAAAGATATTGATGTTTACAGCGGATGTTGTGTATTGTAAATGCCACAATTTCTGTAAATTTTATATACTATATATTATATATCATACATTTCAACTGAAAACTGATAATATTAAATAATTTATTGTGGAAAAGGGCAAACTTTTTCAGTTTTGTGAATATTTTGTTTATTTTGATCTGTCAGTAGCCAGTTTTACAATTTACACACATTCGCAACATATATTATCTCTTGTTCTCTCAACAATGCAATTCTGACAGTGTGACTTGCTGTCAGGTGCAATGGTGTTTGATTGATCTTTCTCTTTCTCTCTCTCACTTACTCACTCTCTCTCTCACACACACCCACGTCTCACATGCACTGAAGTAATTAAATCAAAGGTTGATCAGAACACCTCTATAACACAGCATGGGTGAATGTTGTATGTGTATATGCATGTTAGACAGCAGATTTGACCTTGATCAGATTTCCAGTAACTTAAATAATCATTTTCCTCTAGAAGAAGCGACTGATTGTTTATAAACGATTGACCCAAATCTGAAATTTTGATTTGTTCTTTTGATTGTTTTATGTTATTAGGCATTTTATTGAATTTGTGTGTAGAAATATACATGCATGTTCTTGTGTATATGCAGGTGGCTGCCACACTCAACAATTTGGCCGTTCTTTATGGCAAACGGGGGAAGTACAAGGAAGCAGAACCTCTGTGTAAAAGAGCCCTGGAGATCAGAGAGAAGGTGGGTCAAATGTTAAATATACCTGTCATGAGTGTGACTTATTAATGAATTTAGTCTTTATTCCAGAATGGATTTGAATTTACAACCCCAAAATCAGAAAAAGTTGGGAGAGTATGGAAAACGCAAATAAAAAAAAATAAAGAAGTGATTTCTAAATTTACTTTGAATTGTATTTCATTGCAGACAATACAACAGCACATTATTTAATGTGTTCCTGATGATTTTTATTGTTGTTGTTGTTTTTTTTTCAAAATAAACACGTATTCTTATTTTGGTTCTTGCACCGCATTTAAAAAAAAGTTGGAACAGTAAAGCATTTACCACTTTGTAATATTGCCATTCCTCTTCAAAACACTTAAAAGACATTTAGGGACTGAAGATACCAAACGATGAAGTGTTTCAGGTGTAATTGTGTCCCATTCTTCCTGCAAGCAAGTCTTTAAACTAGTTTTAATTATGTTATGCACTGTTAAAGGTGAAATATCCAAATGTCTTCCTATCTTTCTTTGAGGAACATTGTTTTTAAACATTAAATTAATTTTCTCATGTATTTGTTGGTAAACTGGCGATCCTTGGCCCATCTTTGATGCTAAAGGACCAGACCTTTCTTGGATTATGATTTTGTACCAAATCATAATTTCAATCACCTGTTGACATCACCTGTTTCAAATCATATCACTATTTACCTGATTACTAGCCCTAAATTGCTCTTGTCCCAACTTTTTTTGGAATGTGTTGCAGGTCTGAATGACAGGAAAAGATGTATATTTACAAATGAAATGGAATGAAATGAACCAGACAAAACAGTATTTTGTATATGAAATATTTTGTGTTCATATTGTCTGCAACGAAATGAAACTGGAAACTGGCCAATTTAGTGTTGGAGGTTTCATGGCTAAATTTGACCAGCCTCGTGCCCAAACTTTATTGATTGCACGTTCCATCAGCAGAGTGTGAAGGTTTATTTAGCAGAGTAATGGCACAGTTTTGCTTAAAATATTACAATGCACATAATGTCCAAACATTATGGGTGACATATCAGAGTTCAATAGAGGACAAATTGTTGATGCATTGTTGATGCATCTGCTGCATTCAGGGTAGTATCAGCATTCAACCAAGAAAGACGAACCACATGAAACAGGAGTAACTGTGGACACAAGGGGAAGCTGGGATAAAAGGGATGTCCCGGTGCTAACCGGTTTGTATCCAAAAAAGATAAACCCTCCTGTTTCCACCAAAACTTTTTGTTCAAATCTAAATAAAAGCTGAGAAATATTTTTTCCACAATGATGCCTTTTGTACATTGTCCTATTATCTTTTGGGAGAAACCTGTGTCATTACCGGTCCAAAAAAAAATAGCTAGTTGAATAAAAGTAACTTTAAGTTGGATTTTGGCAGGGTATGCATAATTTTGGGCTTAACTGCATAAATATATGTACGTGCGTGCGTGCGTGCGTGCGTGCGTGTGTGTGTGTGCGCGCGTGTGCACGCGTATGTGCGTGTGCTTGCCGGTGTGTGTGTGTGTGTGCGTGTGTGCGTGCGTGCGTGCGTGCGTGCGTGCGTGCGTGCGTGTAAAAAAACCTAACTTGTCTATTGCTGGTCTTTGGTGATTTAAAGTACTTATTTTGTTCCCATTTGTAAGTTGTGAAATAAATTAATTTCAATGTAAAGACCCTGCAAAAGACTGCACACGCAGCAGTAAAATAGACTTGTCTTGTGAATATTTACTAAGAAAAATAATGACAAAGCAGTGTAGTGAAATAAAAAGATTTAAGGCAAGTGAAAAGAAAAACTATGTTTGAGCTACAAACATGTCTTTAAAAGTTAAATGACCAGCATCATTTTATGCAAGAGAGGTTGGAAAAGATGCTAATTAGTCTACCATGTTTAGAAAGAAAAACGATAGCAAAGCATCACAGTTAAATGCAAGAGACAGGGAAGTGGTAAGAACTGAGGTATAGGTTGAATTTTAGCTTGAGGATTAAGGCCCAATCCCAATAATATTTTTGAACCCCTTCCGCTTGGCCCTTGAAACAGGGTGTGAAGGGGAAGGGCTTCAAAATTTACCCCTAAGAAGTGGGACACCACTAAAGCACCTGCACACGTCATAATATGTCATCGCGATCTCTTACTGCATATAAGATCGACTATCGCGACTGCTGTAGTTATTCCAGTTGCGTTATTTTTTGGTATTTATCTTCAGGAAATCACTGAAGGCAATGATATCATGTTATCATAACGATATAATGTGGCAACTGCTGTTGTAGATGGTGTATTCTGAGAATTTTTCATAACCCTTGATTTTGAGTGTGCTCCTGAAAAATCTCAGTTTTAAGGGCTATCTAGCCCTTCCCCTTAGCCCTACTCCTTCAAGCTAAAGAGAGTTGGGACACCCCTACCCCTTCAGGTGAACACGCAAAACAAGGGGTAGGGGTTAGGGGAGGGGCTAAGGGGTAGAATTGGGATTGGGCCTAAGTTTAAGCTGTAAGACGGAAATGAAAAAGTCTGTCTAGTGCATGTTTATAAAGAAAAAGAATTGTGGTGGAAAGCAAAAATGCAAGACTTTGGGTAGTAAAAAGACATTGACATTTCGTTTAACAGAATTGTCCTCCATTAACGTACTTTAAAAAAGGGTCTCTGGTCTACTTTCCTGCTTTAGCCATTACACTTTTTTTTGTCTAAAGGCTACATGTCTTCCATGGTATTGGTTTAGCTTCAAACCTGAAGCAGATCTGAATAAGCTAATCAAGGTCTTCAGACAGATTAAAAACTTTCAGGCAAATGTTTTAGAGTTTGTTGGAGCTATATTACAGTGGCCATTTAGGAGCATAATTGGACGCATGAATTGTGCGTGTTTGCATAGTACAAGCAGTCCAGTAAATTGCATGCGTTTTGTTTAAACAACATTTAAGAGGGCTATTTCAGTTTTAAGGCAGGATTCTCATTCCTGCAGCCCCAATGGTAAGCATTACAAACCATACTGTAAGACCTACCCTCTCCAAACAACTAAATAACCTGGTAATATATTCTCTGTGGGTAGTTTATACTGCAGCCGTCAGTGTAACACAGTTATGGTCTACAGCAGCTCAATAATGTGAGATATGGTTGTGTTTGTCAGGTGTTGGGGAAGGACCACCCCGATGTTGCCAAACAGCTGAATAATCTGGCCTTACTGTGTCAGAACCAAGGCAAGTATGAAGAGGTGGAGTACTACTACCAGAGGGCCCTGGAGATCTACCAGACCAAGCTGGGCCCCGATGACCCCAATGTGGCCAAGACCAAAAACAACCTGGTACAAACACTCTCACACTTGACACTCTCCATTCATTTAAAGCAGTGTTTCACAGCCTTGTGCCTGACACAACCTTTTTAGGTAATGAGGCAATGACATACATGTATGTTTGATTAGGGTTGGCATGCAAAATGTGCAGTGTTTACAGATAATTTACTCATCTCCTTGTTATGCCTTTCTTGAATTGTAACTATAGTTTTTTTTGTTTTGTTTTTTTGAGGAAAACATTTCAGGAAATTTGTCTGTATATACCTCTGGAGCCTAATTACAAATCGGTTCTTTGTCTTTTGATATTCCAAGCACTGGCACTCAATCAGGATTAAGTCGTTCTTAATAGCACCAAAACATTCCTAGGCTAAAAATAAGTAGAGTTTGCATCCAGGGCTGAGGGTGGATTTACCGCAACCAATGAGATGCACAGAAACAGTTTGGAGTGCCATATATGAAATGGAAGCAGAACATAATGCTTCTAATCTCTGTCTGTGTGCAATAGCACTGACTCTGAACTAGCACCAGATGCTGGTGGAAAAGGGGTAGTAGAAGTCTTTAGTGGAGCTCACATGTTTGAAAATACTACATATAATAATGGTGGTTTTTACCCCAAACTCGCTTTATAAATGTATTCGAAGGTTTGAAATAAATCTTTGTTACAGTAGATGATTCCATAGTCATATTAGTCTTGCTAAATCAATGAAAGCAAATCTTCTATTCACAATGCAACACTATAGGGATTTCCTGGTTTTTTTTATTCTTAGGTGTTTGAAGTTTTCAAGTGAGAGCATGTACATAGCAATCTTCGCAGCTTCACTCAATCACCTTTGCAATTTCCATTTTTTTGATGAATTGCTCAGCCCTACCATGATGTATGCAGAACTGCTGACCCACTGTTTCCAAAGCACACAAATGGACCATTTTAAACAACAAACTGTGCAGTTTTAGTTCTGTCCAGTCTGTCCAAGGCCTTAGGGCTCTCTACATGACATATATAAAACACCACCAGTTCCAACTTGAACATAGTTAAAATGCCTTCATACAGTCCACTATTTGGAGAAAATTCCTGAAATGATTTCCCTAAAAAAACAGAATTTCTTTACGACCAAAGAACGAAAGAAAATAACATCTTGGGTGACAAGGGGGTAAGTAAATTATCTGTAATGTTTTGTTTTGGAAGTGAACTAATCCTCTTTAAGGAATTTATCCATATAATGTGAACTTCTTTGACTGTAACATCTTTTACCAGAGTAAGGGTTTAGGGTTTCATCCAGTTATTTTTTAGATATGCCTGTATACCAGTCACAGATATTTATGAGAAAATATTCTTCAAATTAATACCAGCTGAAATTACGCACAAAGACTAAAGGTCAGTTACTTATTTTTCAATTACTTTTATTAGATTGTATAGAGTCTATCATCTTTTCCCTGCATATAATAAGCTCACTAAATAAGTCTGGAAACTGTTTATCTACTATAAATGCTTAAATAAGTACCTGTTAATGATCAATTTCTTTCTATCTCAGGCTTCATGCTATCTAAAACAAGGGAAATTTAAGCAGGCAGAGACTCTATATAAAGAGATCCTCACCAGAGCCCATGAGAGAGAGTTTGGCTCTGTTGACGGTATGTGTGCCTTTTTCCTGACCCTTGCATCTTCTGAAAAACATTTTGCATTGCACTGTATACTTAGTCCCTATGAACAAGGGGAAAAAATTATTTAAGAGAGTATCCAGCCTTCCCACTCATGCATACACACACACACACCTTGAGGAGTCCCTGCAAACTGTCTGTGGTTTCCCTGACGAGGGGGAAAATAGTTCTCTGCTTCATTCAATATACTGTGGTGCAGTTGTAACTTTATTCACATTGACAGTAAATGCAGATAACTTTTTCTTGATGTCAGAACCATGAGACATTGTTGTGTATACGATCTTACCACTTGTACCTTTTTCATTCATCATTTTCAGTAGGTGCTGTATTCTTTACTGGCTGCATATTTTCCAACTATGGGCAAGGGTCAAAATGAAAATGCACTGCATTAGCAGCACGTTAATAAAATTATTATATATATTGTAGAAAATCTGGTCATCATTTACTCACCCTTTACTTGATCCAAACTCAAACTTACAAACTTGTTGTTTGACTTACTTTCTTCTGTTGAACACTAAAGAACACAATTTGGAGAAAGCTAAAAACCGGTAACTGTTGACTTCCAAAGTGTTTGTCTTTACTACTATGGATGTCAATGGTGTCAAGTTTTCAGCTTTCTTCAAAATATCTTTAGTGTTCAACCCTATCTGTTCAACAGAAGAAAGAAAGTTTCATACCAAAAAAACTTTCTGTGTGTTTCATCAAATGGAATAATTTTTGGTGACAACCCTTGTCTTGACACATATTTTGGAAAAAGGCTTTGAAATTTTTCAAAAACTCAACAGTACACTCTGGGAAAATTTACTACCCTTTTGTTATGTTCGTGGCTGTTTTTGCCCCATTGACTTCCGTTATAATGACGTTTTTTTGACTGCAAAGCCATAATAATCATGCATTCATGATTGTTGCTGTTTTTTCCATGGCCATGGTGTAATGACTTAGCAATAAAAAAAAAAGTTGTTAACATGGAAGCCAATGGGGCAAAATTAGCCACGAGCATAACAAAAGGGTAGTCAATTTGAAAAATACACAAGGGTTAAGTAGTTTTAATTACATGTTGAGTGCATTTCAATACGTTGTATCTTTAGGAAATTATATCTCACTCTTTTAAGCTGTTACGCATATAACAGGTAAAACACACATGCACAGACATATTAACAGCAATTAATGTTGATTTATTGTGAATATGGCATAGCATATGCATGTTTGCTTTTGATGTTTTGTTTCTTTTTTTGTTTGTTTCCCCCTCCAGATGAAAATAAACCCATCTGGATGCATGCTGAGGAAAGAGAAGAACAGAGCAAGGTGAGTCATTTTTGACTCTCTCCTGGTTAAATGACATATGATCAAACCCATAAGTTACAATGTTATTTCAAAGGTTTCCATCCAAGACCAAAAAACAGCTTTAATTTATTTTATAACACACATTGCAGCATTTTGCAACAATAGAACAGAAACAAAATGAATTTTGTTTTCCATTGTCCTTTTGTGTTCATATACACCAGCGATCTCAATCCTTATTTCATATACGAGCTACTTTTAAAAACTGAAAGTGGCCGAGAGCTACTCATGTCATGCTCGTTGAATCTTACGTGTGTGTGTGTGTAACCCCTCTGTTAAAACCCAGCTAAAGTCATTTTTTTGTGATTCACTGTTTTTGACATAAAATCATTCTACACAACGTAAGGACGTATTCTGTGAAAATAGAAGTTTGATATCTTTAATATTGACTTAGTTAGGCCGTGGCAAATGTTTTCTTAATTTCAGTCAAATTAAAAAACAAAAACAAATCATCTTTTTGAGAAATTGCAATTTAAAAATGCTTATATTTAAAACTGAACCATAATTATGCAGACTATGTGCCATATACCAAATTAAAGCTGAGATTCTCCCATTTTGAGTGATATATAGCACATTTATGGGACAATAAAAACTTAACATCCTAAAGTTTTGTAAATCAGGTCTAATTGTTATGATGTGATGGTCTAAAAGGCATAAAAAACAACCTTTGATGCCCTGTATGTGCATGATGTACAGTTGACCATCTGGACATACAGGAAGCACAGTTCCACAAAAGAGATAAAAGCAATGTTAAATCAAGGTAAAACTATGTGGTCACAGTGCACGTTTTTCTTACATTTGCTTTTGAAAACACTATTGGTTGGGTTTAGGGAGGAGTATAGGTCTGTTTCACAAGGTGATCTGTAGGTGATCTCATGGACGTCTACAACAATATGTATCATACGTGTGAGGATGTACTGTACAACGAAACCTACCCTAAGTAACGCATTATAAATTCGGAAAAATTTAGGCATTGACCACTAATAGATTTGAACCAGGCTCAGACTACAAGAGTTTTAAAATCCTAGCCGATAATAGAATCTGGTTTCAGCATATACGTACATGAGGAGAAACATCTGCGATTTTACAGCATTATAAATGTAGGCCTAATGATTTTTGTACTGGACAAACTGTATATTCTATCCCCTATCTTAAACAAAGGCTCACATAAAATATATATATTTTTTTGTTTCTAAAAAACATAAAATATGTTTAATATGTTTAATCACTTTAGCTATGGAGATAACTAGTAATGTTTTAATACCTTTAATATATTTCTTTATTTTTACCAAGAATCTGAACCATTTGAAGTCCTAGACAAGATTTCATCTCCAATTCTTGGGAGGTGAAAATCGTGCTAAAGTGCCAGTAGTCTTTTCCCAGCTTTATGCATCTATTTCCATTGAGCATGGTTTGCCTGATCTTTATCCATAAAAGACAAACTAAATTTTCTAAACCATTTGTTAATTGAGTTTAAATGTTGACAATAATGTAAATGCACATTAAAACTATATAAATGCTGTAGTAGGAACTAACAAACAAGCTTATTTTTAAATATTAGATATTAGAAAGATCAGGACTATATGTGCACCTGCTCATAGACCCTCACACATCAGAAAATTGAACAAAAGAGACTTCTTTAAATATCTGGTGTGAAGAGCTATGTGTGTTCCTTGCTACTTGTGATCCGATTGACCAAAACACATCATAATACCTGATACAAACAGGGCCATATTGATCTAGGATGTGGTCACTCTAAACCCCCCTTTTAAAGAGCCTGCTTTGTCAAATCAGGGGTCAAATGACACGGTCTCTCATGGCTGGTCTACAGCTTACAGTGCATATTGGAAACAAAACACCAACTAATATATCTGAACTTCAGTTTTTGATGCTTTCTCAGTACTTGTAAACACACTGATCATATAATTTCCACATAATTTGGAAGCATGGAATTGCTTTTACATTGTAGAAAACTGTGATATGAATAAACAGGAAGAAAAAGAAAGGGTTTGTGCCTTATGTACACCAATTTCTGTGATATGTATATTTGGAAACTTATCTGTAAAAGTGCTTCAACATTTTCATGTATTAGTAGGCATAGATTAATGCAGTTCAATATTATACACAGGGTATATTATACACCTGAAAGATTACATGAGATTACATAAGATGATTTTTATTCAGAATACTGCCCTAGATGTACAGTATTGCATATGTTTTGGACATGCTCTAATCTTAAACACTTCTGGATAAGTATATTACAAACTATTGACAAAATTGTTAACGTTAAGTTTCCAATTGATTAAAAATGTATTTATTGGGACGTTAAAAATTTACAGTAAGCCATGATGGCTCTAACAGCAGCAAAAATGGGTATAGCCATTAATTGGAATCAGAATCAGAAAGAGCTTTATTGCCAGGTATGTTCACACATACGAGGAATTTGTTTTGGGGACAGAGCTTCTACAGTGCAACAGAATTACAGAGACAGGACAAAAAACAGATAATAAATATATTTTAAAAATAAAAGTAATAGTGAATGCAAATATACAAATTGACAAGTGTATGTACAGGAATATTACTATATACAACGTTAAATGGCAGCTGTTATGTGCAAATTAGCATGTAAAATATGTTGTTAAATAAGTGTTTGTGTATTAAAACTGTATAGCAAGTAGTGATGTTTGTTCCATAATTACTATCATTCAAGT
>CAIGQV010011299.1:0-13210 GCA_903798115.1 Danio jaintianensis
GAACCCATTTTTGAACATGCTCTGGACCCTTTGAAGTCCAACAATTCTGGTGACCGCCGACGTGATGGGAAAAGGAGGAATTTGGCTGAACAGAGGGATGAACTGAATTCAACATAAAGGCGCGCCTAAAAAATAAGGTAAGCAGAAACCTTTTAAATAAATTCTGCAATTGAATACTGTAAATCAAGTGTTGAATTCAGCCTAATCCTGATGTAAGTAAAAGCAATATAGAGAAACCAAAAGTAATATTTTATATTTTTTCCTGTTTTTCGAGAAATTGTGTGAAGAGTTTGAAAAGTGAGATCAGGGTAAATTGTTAGAATTTAAGAAGAGAAGTCCCTGTCCCTGCGGGGCGTTTTTAGGGTGAATTACTAGAATTCAATTAGGGAAATCCCTGTCCCTTCAGGGTTATAAGGGCGAATTTTTCGCGCAAGAGAAATTCGAGAAATCCTCTTCCCTTAGGAGGTAAAAAATTAAAAGCAACCCCTCACTTGACGAAGAAGGAAAGCTTTTAATAACAGGGCAAAGACAGGAAATTATATGTCTTTGTATTGAGAAGTCCGTCGCCCTGTGACGGCAGACCCTTGAAGATCCCTCTTGTTCTGACGGGAATTTGATATCTTCAAGTAAATTCCCAAGGATACTAGGTTTACTGAATTGGGAATAGGGAGAGAGTAGGGAAATAAAAACAGGAACTAAGAAAAAGACAAAAAAAAAAAAATAAAAATAAAAAACTTTTAAAAGTCTGTGTGACCAAAAAGAGGCTGTGTGCCATATAAAAGTATCTAGAAGTGTGTAACATCCTAGGATAAAATTGTTAGTGCGCGGAGATCTCCAAAAAATACCGGAAACTAGTTTCAATACGAAATAAAATAATAATAATAATAATAAAAATAAAAATAATAAGAGTAGAAGTGTGACTGTGTTTAAAAGTATGTTTTCAATAAAGAGTATGGAGTAAAAGAATATATTAATAAACAAATAGAGTTGCTAAATAAGTATGAATAAATAATAGATAAGTTGAGAAAATGAGGAAAGAAAACTGAAGATTTAATGATAAAATGTGTAAGGAAAATAAGCTTAAAAATGTATAAGAAAACCCAAAAGCTAAAAACTCAAATTAAGGAAAGGAAATGGAATAGAATAAAATAGAAATAGAATAAAAAAAGAAGTCCAAACACTGTTTAATAGATCAAAAGAAATGTTTAAAATATAGGTATATTAAAATGAGAAATAAATATTAAAATATGTGGCAGAGAAAATAAAAGATAAGATAATGACAAATGGCAAAAGAAAGGAACATTTGATGTGAGCAGTGTGTGTGAGGAAATAATAATAATTATGAATCAAAGAAAAAGACAAAAGGTAAAAAGAAAGCAAGTAGGGAGAGATGCCAAACTAAAAAAGATGAGTGTGTAAAAAAGAGTGAGAAATAAGTGCTGTTGAATTAAAACATGTATGGAAAATGTTAGAGAAATTAAAACAGTGTAAAGAAAGACCAACTAGTGAGGAAACACTAGAATAGATAAGGAGAAATGTAAAGTAAAGCACAATCTGAAGCTAAAGAAATTAATTAGAAGAACATTTAAGAAATAGATAATTAAGCATATTTACATATGATAAAAACGGCTGATAATTAGAGAAAAATAAACAGATAAACAGTAAAGATGAGACTTCATTTGATGGGAGGAGTCTTCATTTGATGGAGGAAAAATGGGAAAGAGGAAAAAGACCTATTAGGTCATGAACTAAATTTCATATATGAATTAAGAGGACATAGGAATGGACTTTGGGGGACTGTAGTCTTTAACCTACCAGACATCTCTGAGTGCACTGGCAAATGGATAAGGTGTTTGAAAAACACAATGGACAAACTGCTGGCTGTGGACATTTGTGATAGCAGTGATGCAGGCACTGCATGCCTAGAACTTACTGAGGGCAGAAAAGGCTACTTATGTTCAGAGACACTAAAAAGAGACAAATAAGAGAATGATGAACTGATCAAACAAGAAAAAACGCTCCACCAGACATTTGCATCATCTGGGTGAAAGAAGGAAGCCAGCACTAAGAGAGAGGGGGAAGCTGTGGCCCTGGATACCACAGAAAAGATTGCAGCACCAATCTATGAACCAGCTGTCTTCTCAGGGTGCGAGGAAGGAGAGTCTGACAGGCCACCTTAAAGCAGCAGACCTATAGTCCAAATTAAATACAATGTGACCACTCAGAGGGCAAATTAAGAACAAAAGTGTAGTTACCCTTTCTTGTATCAAATCAGACTTCTGCCAATGTGATAGAAAGAAAAGTATGATATAAATTGAAGAAAATTTTTTAGATGAAAATGTACGATATAAAAAGGTATGACTTTAAATGTATACTGTTGAAGTGATATTTAAATAATTTGGTTCAGTGTCATAGGTTTAAGCATAAAGGTTCTTGCACAGGATAGAGGATAAAGTACAATGCATGGTAGTGACTAAAGAAAAAGAGACAGCTTTTGATAACTTAATAAATAATTTGGATTATAAATGTTGATGGAATTAAGTAAAAACTAAGGAAATATCTAAGCATAATCGTATTTTGAATTGCCTAAATCAAGATTGGATATTGAAAACGTGAAAGTGATTCAAATCTAGAAAAAATGATTTATACTTAAAGAAGAGATTAGAACTAGAAATGTTTTTTAAATGAACTCACAGGACATAATAGGTCTAAAAGTAACAATTCTAAGTGTACTAAAAGAATAATTGAAAGAGAAAAGTGTTTAAGAAAACAGATTTTGGTTCACATATAACCATATAGTAAGAAATAATTAAAAGGAAAAAGTATTAAGGACTAATGAGGAAAAAATCAGAACAGACAGAGAGGAACCTATAAAGAAATAAGTGATTTTAACTTGTAAAAAATTACAACATAAATGTAGTGATAACCAGTTTGATGTGAAAACAGGAAGGAATTAGGAGCTGAAAGAGAAAAACGCAAATTGATATAAAATAAAAATTGAGAAAAAGCTCACAAATGAAATTATTTAGGTTAGTGTCAAATTTTAATAATGATTAACATTTCAGGAATTAGAGGGTTGTAAAATTAGCCACAGCGAGTGAGGATTAAAATAAACAAGATGCAGGTCTGCTCACTAGATACTAAAAGAGTTATAACATAGGAGCAATTAATAAAAAATCTAGCTATGTCCTTGACATTTCTATGTAAAATCACTGTTAAATCAGTTCTGATTGTGTATGTGACTACTAAAAAGGATTAATTTGAATTTGATTTGAATAATTTTTGATGATGGCATTAGTCAAAACAGACAAAAGTAGATTTTGTATAGTTTATGACTTAAGAGCGATCAGGGAAAGATAATTTTTCAGCAGAGGTTTCTAACACACACTGTACTGAAATATGTTCTTCCGGATACCAAATTTGTTAAAGTAATTTATTTCAGTTCAGGCAATTACCAGAGGAGGGTAGACACTAGGTTACACTTATAGTACACATAGGCTGATAAAAAGTATACATACATCAGAATACCCAAAATGGTTTAAAAGGGTTTAAAAGATTTTGTGATGGATTTTGTTATAACATGTGTAGGATTTAGTTATCTGCAGGTCCATATAGCTCAAGCTAAGTTAAAAGACTAAAATAAATAACTAAATGACTTTTTAAGGATGACTGGTTTAGTGCTAATTAGATATAGGATAATACAATAGAAAGAGTTGAGAAATTATAAAATAAAAAGGACTGAAAAGAATTAGGCATACTATTAACATGAAATCCAGATGCAATAATAATGTCAGTTAAGATGATAAATAAGAAATTAGTTTTTCAGTAAAGGAAATAATATAGCAGTTCTAACACTAGTGCTTATAGTGTCACAACCTCAGTTAGATGAGAGTGCAAATTTAACAACAAATGGGTCTCTATGAACCATCTATGTAGCATTAGAGGGGAGCAAAAAGACACATAAGATTTTTGGCATATATATGAAGATTGTTGAGCCATCAGCATTTCTGAAATTTGACATTACATATGTACATGGTTTGAATCAAGGGTGAAGAGTTAAAGAAAAATCAAGCAGGAAGGATAGTGGTCTCCTTATTTGAATGCAATGATTGGTATACATGTGACATCTGTGCAAAATGTAATGTGAGTAAAAGAACAGCAATAGAGCTAAGGGACTATTGAGACACTTGACTGTGGATGTTGTGATATGATAAAGTTTAGGGCAAGAGATACAAGCTTGTGGAAATGACAGGTTTGATAGATGAGTGAAGGTGATTACAGCAGCAGAGCAGGGAAGTAGGAACAGTTATTACAAGATAAGTTAAAATAATGTGTACATTTATAAAGGAATTACAGTAATTAAAGTGAACAAAGGTAATTAAGTAAATAAGTGAAAGTGAATAAATGAATAAATAGATAAATAAATGAGTTAATAAATAGTTATTGGAAAGTATTGGAAATCAAGAAAATAGTGCATTGATCATACACAACTATAAGAAATGGCTGAAAGAGCTGAAGATGATCCATCAAGGCCTAGTTTAACAAGATATGTTAAAGTAATAAACTAAATTGAATTTACATGTTACCGCTTGCTGTGCTATTGGGTCGACCCTTGCATATAACCTTGCATATAACCTTGCATCTAACCTCTTGGAATGTTTGGCGAACATGTCTAATACATTGGAAAGAAGAATGTTAGTCTTTTATGAAGAAACTAACTGCCATGTGCAAAGCAATATCTTTACAGGAAACCGGAAAGGAGACATGTGAGGAAGCAGAGACGGAGGTCTAATTGTTCAAGATGCTGATTCATCATGTATTGTGTGTTTCATATATTGTGTGTTAAAATACATATTTTGAGTCTGAAATGTTTAGCTTAGATATTTTCAGTGTGATTGACTCAGCTGACATGTTGTGGTCGCCCGAATGTCAATTAGGGGACCGACTGGGTGCCTTTCCCCACAGGGGTTTTCGGCCTAGTCCTGTCTGAGCACACTGGTTTATAGGGCATTTATAGGGATTTTTACTTTTGAATTTTATATGTGTATAATGTAGTCTAGGATGCAATGTTGATTTACAATAACGATCTGGTATGATGTGTCAGATGAACATGTGGTGGCTGCCCATACGTCAACTAGGGGGCCGCCTGGGTGTCTTTCCTCATTGAGGTTTTCGACCTAGGCTCATCTGGACATATTGGACTAAAAAAGTTGTTTTTTATATAATACATATACATAATTGTGATAGTCTAAAGATTTATTGAACGTTATAAGTTGTGGCCTCCTTTAGAGGCCAACAGAGGGATTTGTAGTGTTTTTCAGTAAAAATTTTACATGTTTTCCATACACAAGAAGGCACTAACAAACAACCTATGAAGTGTTAATTACTGTGAAATTGTTTGAAGGCCAAACTATCATATTATAGAGAAGTGCTGCAGCTGCTGTGAACAACATGTCCTGTTATCTGGTATGGGTGATGGAAAGTGCAGATAATTTTGCAATTACAGGATGCAGGAGCTGTGTGTACCACTCTGAAGAAACATCTGTCTTGAAGGGTCAGGTCAACTGTTAAGAAAGAATGCGGAAGTCAAAGAAAGAGCAAGGAGTCAGACAGAAGAAGCAATCTACCTAGCAACAGTGATGTAAGATGGAGTCAGATAGGAAGTACTAGCTGGAACATATAAAAAGGATGTTAAAAAGCAAATAGTCAGAGTTGAATCTCTCCAGCGCTGATACACGTTACTCTTGGTTTTTCTCTTTATGCTTAAGTGAATAAAACTTATGAATTTTGACTGATTGACTCCGAACCCATTTTTGAACATGCTCTGGACCCTTTGAAGTCCAACAATTCACACTCATTCACACACATACACTACGGACAATTTTAGCTTACCCAATTCACCTATACCGCATGTCTTTGGACTTGTGGGGGAAACCGGAGCACCCGGAGGAAACCCACGCGAACACGGGGAGAACATGCAAACTCCACACAGAAATGCCAACTGACCCAGCCGAGGCTCGAACCAGCGACCTTCTTGCTGTGAGGCGAACGTGCTACCCACTGCGCCACCGCGTCGCCCCTAGCTTATATATGTATATATATATATATATATATATTATATATATATATATATACATATGTATTTATAAAATAAAGATGTCACTCTGTAAAAATAAGGTGTGTATTTTAATTAAACAGCCTAAATGCAGAACAGACTTTGATTTTATCTTACACTGGAAAAAAATGTTTTAGAAAAAGCGATAATAAAAAAATCAAATATGAAATTAAATATTTAGGCTAATGGATGTCTTCCATGGAGTAAGTCTACTGTTTCCTTACTCCACGAAAGTAAAGGAGTAAAGTAAAGAGTAAAAGTAAAGTAAAGAGAATGTAAAGAGGCCGAATGGACGAGGCTCGTTATTCTTGCACAGATGGTCTGTTTAGCTGTTTTCTCGCTAGTAAAGCCACTTACAAAGTCCAAATATATGTTATAACTCATTAAGAGAATAAGCACAATCCTTTTAGACCATGCGCTGGGGCGCAAACCGTATTTTTCCATCCTTAAAATAGCAAAAGTGGATTCGGACATGCCCTTAATGCAAAAGCATTAAGCATCATGCGCTTTAGACTTTGTGCTTAGATTGTTAAAATAGAGCCCATAGTATCTGTTTTGCTGTGGAAGTCAATGTCTCATCATTTACTCACCCCTTTCTTGTCAAAAAAGTTTGAGTAAATTTTTTTCTGTTGAAGAAGATATTTAGAAAAAATCTGGAAATCTGTAACCATTGACTTCCATGGTTACACGTTTTCAGCTTTCTCCAAAATATCTTCTTTTCAGCAGTTTACTGTTTACTTACATGACATAAGTTGTCTATTACTAAGCATTTCAAATTTAAGGGTAAACATCCAATCAAACTCCAAATTAACCTCAAGAACAGATTTCTTTTTAATCTGGTAACAACTAATCATTAAACAACTGCAGACAAAAAAACAACAACAACCTAGACTTTATTCAAACTTTAAATTATAGTTATAGGCATTGTTGTTTTTTTTTGTTAGATTCCATTTGGACAAATTGACTTGAAGCAAAATTTCTAGTAAACTCAAATAGTACTCTTTATATGTACAATACAGTTCGTTGTAAAAGTGAATGACTGCTGAATTTATATATTTACAGATTGTACATTTATTTACAAGCTTCAGATGAATCTTAGTTGCACCTAATAAAGTACATTTTCTTGTTTTGAAGTATTGTTTTGTTCTTGGCATCTAAAAGATAGAAAACCTTGCACAAACTAAGAGTAAAAACAAATAATTTGTTAGAAGAAAATCTGTATGAAAAAATTATTTATTTATTTAAATCATATAAAATGCCCTCACTTCTGTTGTTTTACACACTGAATGTAGGACTAACCAGTAACTGTCACATGCTTTGCATTTGCTTATTAAATTACATTTAAATTATGCCTTACAAATCAAGATGTACTGCCGTTAACTCCTTTACAATATTTCCCCTGCTGCTTCATGCATGCGCACTGATGAAAATAGGCTACAAGTTTCAGGTCGGTCGATTTATTGTTACAGCAAATAAGATTAATAGTTAATGAGATTTACTAATAAGATTAATAGATTAAAACAAAACAAAGCTGCATGTGAAGTGTATCCATGTCATACAGATTTGTTTTTTGTAGCCTATTTTATTTAATAATTTTTTTTACGTTGATGATCTTTAAATTTTATTTTACATTATTTGTTAATATTTGTAGGAATCTTTAGCTTTATTAACAAATCGACTTACCTGAAACGTAGTTTTCATCAGTGCATGAAGCAGCAGGGAAAATACTGAAGGAGTTAACAGCAGTAAAGTCATAATTTCATTCATTTTCTTTTCAGCTTAGTCCCTTTATTAATCTGGGGTCGCCACAGCGGAATGAGCCGCCAACTTATCCAGCATATGTTTTACACAGCGGATGCCCTTCCAGCTGCAACCCATCACTGGGAAACATCCATACACACTAATTCACACACATACACTAGAGACAATTTAGCTTACCCAATTCACCTATACCGCATGTCTTTGGACTTGTGGGGGAAACCGGAGCACCCGGAGGAAACCCACGTGAACACGGGGAGAACATGCAAACTCCACACAGAAACACCAACTGACCCAGCTTAGGCTCGAACCAGCGACCTTCTTGCTGTGAGGCGAATGTGCCGTGCAACCGTAATTTGTTTGGCATAATTTAAATGTAATTTAATGGCACTAAACCGCTATTTATATAAATATATTTTGCATTCTACATTGGACTGGAAAGAAATAAATAGATGTAAAACATTTTGTGAGGAACTTATGTAATTCTTCATAGCCATATGTTCAAGTCTGATACTGGGCTAAATTTGGACCAAATCCAATGGCCAAAACAAAGACCACGTCGATATTTGGTCTATGTTTGGACCAAATCCGACGGCCAAAACAAAAACCACATCGATATTTGGTCTATGTTTGGACCAAATCCGACGAACCAAATACAGACCAATTTTCGACGTCGATATTTGGGCTAAATAAAGTGTACGACGGGCCGATGTGATTTAGCCCAAAAAATGACGTCGAAATGACGTCTCGTGCTGGGTGGGATAAGAGTGACATATATACTTTTTTTTTTGTTGTAAAACTGCAACTGTTTGAGACTATTTGTTTGAACTCCCATTGAATCGGTTCATCCGAATCGGTCTGAATCGTTCAACAGAACCAAATGACAATTTGATTCAGGGAAATGTGTTTTGTGTGATTGTTGGAAGAATTTTGGTTTTATTGTTTCCGGTAGATGTGGTAAATCCCTATTTTGCACACAAGTTGTCTAGAGAAAAGTGTGCTAATTGTCAAGTAAAACCTGTAAAGTGCTGTTATTTTATTGTGAGGTTTAAAACCATAGCTCTCTTAGCCATCTGGAGAAGAGAGACTATTTAATTTAATTTGGGTAACTGTTTTAATTATTTCCACACTACTGTTTTTTTTTCTATTGCTATTATTTTTTATGTTTTCCATAAACAATTGTGTTTTTTTCTTCTAATATTATTTATTTAAATCCCTTTTAATAAATACTTTCTATTAATGTAAAACTGATTTGCTGGTATTGTTTATACTCTCCAGTATAAGGTTACATTTTGGAGGCACCGCTTTATTTTATTTGAGAATTTTAGTTTTACTGCATTAATAGCAACCATACTTGAAATTTCAGTATATTTCCCCATCAAAGAACTGAGATACCAGGTTCCTGTGCGCTATTAAACCTTTAAAGGTGTCAAAAGAGGGTTACATTTTGGAGGCACCGCTGGGATTATTTTCCTTGTATGGTTGTCTAATTTAAGTTTTTTTTTTATTTTTATTCCAGTGTTGGTGAGAAGCAGATCATGGATCTTTCTCAGGTAGCCGAGTGGAGTCGCCAGGTCCAAGTTAATCCTGCTAACTGTGTTATTCTTAGTGGTGTTCCTTTAGATGTTAAAGAGGAGACCATTTCTGAAGTGTTAGCCACAGTGAAATCATTTGGACAAACTCGACTGCGGGGAAGGCAGGGAGACACTACAGGAATTAACTTGTTTCTGTTGATTGAAGCTAGCATTGATGTCAATCCTACTATTATACCGCCAGAAGTAGGTATTCCTGGAGAAGTGGGGCCTTGGAGTGTTCACCTCATCGAAACTGTAGAGCCTGTTGATCCAGAGAGCACTTTCAAGGAGAAACTAATGTTGTTGATGGAACAGGAAGGGAAGTCTTTGAATGAAGTGAGGTCAGTCCTGGAACCAGAACAGTATCCGCATGTTGATGTAAACCTGAATTTAGTAAATGCAATTGACCGGGTGGTTGATAAGTGTACCCAAGGATCAGGTGATACGCTTACTTACAGAAAACTGAGAGTTTTTTCAGGTGTGCAACCTGTTCCATCTGGGGAAGAGGATAACTAATCCTGGATGGAACAAGCAGCTCAGATGATTGGGGAGTGGCAATGTGCTGAGATTGTTAAAAGACAGCGCATTGTGGAAAGTTTGAGAGGGCCTGCTGCTGACATAGTCAGGTTTTTAAAGGTGAGCAGTCCGACTTCCACTTTTGCTGACTATCTTAAGGCCCTAGAGACAGCTTATGGCAGTACCGAGAGTGAGTCAGACTTGATGGTAAAATTTGGTAGCACTTATCAAGAGCCAGGTGAGAAACTTTCTGCTTTTCTGTACCAACTTGATAAGATTCTCCACCGTATTTTTCTGAAAGGTTGTGTAAAAGTGGAAGACTTGAACAAAAAACTGATGGAGCGGATTATTAAACGAGCTCATACTACTGACATGGTAGCGATGAGATTACGAGTGATTTATAGCTTGTGTGACCCGCCAAATTTTTCAGACCTTCTTAAAGAGGTGAGGGAGGAGGAAAACTGGATTAAGGCCAGAGATGCGACCAAAGTTGGGGTGTCCACAATTACTGCTGTGCCCAAGGTAGTTGTTCCAAACAAGGAGGTAGATGGTTTGAAACGTGACATTAAAGAGTTGTCAGCTCAAGTGAGCAAACTGGTGAAAGTTATTGGATTAACTTCAACCCCAGACTCCTCTTCACAGAAAAATATTCCTGTGATGAGTGCAGAGGCTAAGGTCAGAGATGTTGATTCACACAAAGATGTTGCTGTGCCGGTCAAACCAGGTATTTTCTGCTACAAGTGTGGTGAAAATGGACATACCAGAAGAGAATGTAAAGGAGAAGAGAACCTGAGGAAGGTTTATCAGAAGCTTATTAAACATAGTCGCATGTTGGGAAACTCCAAGGGAGTTCTGTGAAGGAACGGCACCAGACTCCAGTGAAAATACGTTCCCATTCTTTTCTTTCTGGACAAACCTATTCTTCTGATCTTCCTTCTGGATTAGTAGGTCCAACTTCTGAGGTTCCTGTGCAAATAGAAGGAGTCTATGCTAAAGCATTATTAGATAGTGGTTCCCAGGTTACAATATTGTACAGAAATTTTTACTATACTCACTTGAAGCACCTACCACTGAAGCCCGTGCAAAATCTGGAAATTTGGGGTTTGAGTTCTCATAAGTATCCTTATGACGGTTACTTGCCCATTTGCCTTGAATATACAGAAGCTGTGGCTGGAGTACCTCAAACAATTGACATGCTTGCTTTAGTTTTCCCTGATCCCAAGCCAGAGCAACAGATTGCTATACTAGTTGGGACTAATACTTCTCTGGTGCAACAGTTGTTTGATGCTTGCAAAGAGATAGCAGGCGAGAATTTCATGAATGTTTTGACTGTTCATCCAGTGGTTAAGGCAGCTTATGAGACTATTCAGAACTCAAGTGGAGTAACTCTACAGCATGATAAACCAGGAGTAGTGTGGTTCATCCAGCATAAACCAATTACTTTGAAGGCTGGAGAAGTTTGCCAAATTCATGGAAAGCCAAAGTTATTTAGTGAAGTGTGTGAGAAACATGTACTGATTGATCAAGCAATTGACACCATTGCTCCTGAAGAATTGTTTGTGAGACCTGAATTACAGCCTGCTTCAGTTATTACCAATAGGATGGTTACTGTGACTTTAAAGAACATGTCCAGTAAGGAAGTAATTTTAAAGCATGGTACTCCTATTGCACACATCTTTCCGGTAGATGTGGTACCTCAGTTGACTCCCAAAAGTGATGTGTCAGTCCCGAATATGTCTCCTGATTCCTTTGATTTTGGTAACTCTCCCCTCCCTGAGGAAGCGAAACAATGTTTGATTGAGAAGATTTTGGAGAGGAACAATGTTTTTTCTGCTCTCGAATGGGATGTGGGGTGTTCCAAGAGTACTGTTCATGAAATCAGATTGTCGAATTCCACTCCTTTTCGTGAAAGATCACATCGATTAGCTCTTTAAGATTTGGAAGATGTGCGAAAGCATTTGATTGAGCTTTAAAAGTGTGGCATCATCACTGAATCCAAGAGTCCGTACACATCACCAATTGTGGTAATATGCAAAAAAAACTGGAAGTGTGAGGATGTGTGTGGACTATCGGACTTTGAATCAGAGAACAATAACTGATCAGTATACCGTTCTGAGAATTGAGGATGCTTTGCATTGTTTATCAGGTAGCAAATGGTTTTCTGTGCTCGACCTGAGAAGTGGTTATTACCAGATACCCATGAACAAAGCTGACCAGGAGAAAACTGCATTAATTTGTCTGTTAGGGTTTTTTGAATTTGAAAGAATGCCTCAAGGGATTTCTGGAGCACCTGCTACTTTTCAGCGGGTCATGGAACGAACAGTGGGTGATATGAATTTCCTCGAAGTGTTGGTTTACCTTGATGATTTAATCATTTTTGGCAGAACAATTGAAGAACACGAAGAACGGTTGCTCAAAGTTTTAGACAGGTTAAGAGAGGAAGGTTTAAAACTGTCCCTTGCTAAATGTCAATTCTGTCGAACTTCCATTACTTATGTCGGTCATGTAGTGTCTCAGGAAGGAATTACTACAGATCCATCCATTTACAGATCCTAAAACTTTAACTGAATTAAGATCTTTCTTAGGTTTCTGTGGGTATTACCGATGCTTTGTAAAAGGTTATTCGAGATTATGTCATCCATTGAACCAACTGCTTAAAAGGTACCCACCATATTCGAGTCCGAAAGGCAAGATGGCAATAAAATCTGCAGTGGATTACTTTAAGCTAACTGATCCATTTGGAGAGAGGTGGGATGAAAAGTGTGAGAAAGCCTTTAAAGAGTTGAAATGTTGTTTGACTAAAGCTTCCGTTTTGGCTTTTGCTGATCCACAATTGCCGTACGTACTTCCCATAGACGCTAGCCGAGATGGGTTAGGTGGCGTTTTGTACCAAAAACACCTAGAGGCATTGCGTCCTGTTGCTTTTATTAGCCGCAGTCTTTCACCATCAGAAGAGAATTACCCAGCTCATAAACTGGAATTCCTTGCTCTTAAATGGGCTGTAGTTGATAAGTTGCATGACTACCTTTATGGTGTCCATTTTGAAGTGAGAACTGACAACAATCCTTTGACCTATATCTTAACATGCAAAATTGGATGCTACCGGCCATAGATGGTTGTCTGCTTTATCAACATATACGTTCAGTCTGAAGTACAGGCCTGGAAAGAATAACATGGATGCTGATATCCAGACGTTCTTATTCTAGTGCCGCACTTGATGATGAGTGGGTGGAGATTTCAGCTCCTG
>CAIGQV010011335.1:0-16025 GCA_903798115.1 Danio jaintianensis
ACAGGAACACGTCTAACATGTTCAATTTCACGACCCCCATTCAGGGAGATAAAGGTAAGTTTACTGCTCATTTCCATCTTTAACATTAATTTAAAACTACCAGTTGAAGGACAGGATGTTAAAAATTGTTTAAAGCTTGCTTGTTTCAGCGTAGTTTAACGTGTGTCACATATAATAAATCAAATATAAGATTTTTTTAAAAGTTGTAGAGTGAAATAATAATTTAGATTGTATGCTGATGATGGATGCTGTCTGCCACACAGTGCAAATGAACTTGCTGCTTATACATGTCCACCTCACTAAATTAGCGGACTGGTTGGCTTGTTCAGAAAACAGACAGTAAATTAGTACGTGTCAGTAATGCTCATTTAAATAAGATGTTTTTTGTATATTTGCCTATTTTCAGAGTTCATTGTTACTATTGCACTGCAAGAAAGCTGCAAATAAAGTGGAAAACGTCATCTCAGCATCATCATTGCGTCTTGCAGCAGGACTATTGTAGAACAAAATAATTATATATTTTGGAATGTATATATTTGTAGCATATTTAATCAAACAATTAATGTCTGGTCTCTTTGTGCCATACAGCAGTGCTGGATCATCAGCCCACAGTCACAGAGGATTCAGCCGCAGTCTGCACGTGCATCCATTTATTTGTGCTCATGTTTGAGGTACTTTTTGTTATTTAAAATAATTAAAGTTGTTTCTATGAGGTAAACACTGATGTTGGTTAAGTTATTTTTAAAACTATGGATTTTTTTTCAATTTCCTATTAAATTGAATACCGTGATAATACTGTATACTGTGATGAAACGTGTTAATTAATCGCATCCTGGAAATGAGATACCGGACATGCCTACACTGACTACAAACTGAACCTCCATGGCCTATAATGAATGGATTCAGCTATCTGAAGCAATATTATAAAAAAAATTATAATAATGAATAAACAAATAAAATACATACAATTCATTACAATAATTGCTCTAATAAACATTAAATTGATCAATTCTCACATTTGCTACCATTTGCTTTCCCCTTGGCCACTCCCTTCTTCTTGATCTGAGGTAAGGGGTGCTTAGAAGAGCTCACTCCATCAGTTTGATCTGCAACAGACAAACATCAGCGGTCAGTGAATGCTTAAGTATTGTGGATGGTCAACGTCTACCTCTACTTAAGCCCTGACAGTAAAATCTGATAGTTAAAACCTGGCCTAACCAGAATTTGTTTAGATTTCATGAGAAACACCCCTGATAGCAAACTCTATCTGGGCCACTTTCAGGCCATAACCTGGCATATGGTGGGGGCCACTATATGCCTGGGTCCTCGGCCCAAACACTGGAAACCAAGTGAAAAAAAAAAATCAGTAGATCTATCTGTCTGATAATGCCTTGCCTTGTATAATGATGATTGTCTTGGTTTACACGGAACTGTGTAGTACATCATGGTAAATCATAGTTTTGCATATTGAGACCCAGCAGTGCATTTATCAGGTTTAAAAAGAAATCATTGAACACTTAATCACTCAAAACACACAGACAACAAGAATCAGTGTATCAGTTTTAACAATGGTGACATGCTTTATGCTGTAATGCATGCTGGGAGAATCATACAAAACTTGCACAGCACAGCATGCACTGCAGCAAGGAGTTGTCACTATCATTGAGATGCATACACTGATTCTTGATGTCTGTGTGTTTTGAGTGATTCAGATGTACAGTGGCCAAAATATGTCTGGCTGCTATCAGTAAAGTATAATCAACACAGTGTCATATATTTCATAACATTGACCTGATTTGATCTTGTCAGTGTCTTTTAGAGAATCAAACTTTTAAACAACAAATCAACATTATCAATTTTTGTTTTTCTTGGCATAACAAACAATCACAGTAATTTATGCCATATTAACATTAATTTATGCTAATTTAAGCTTTTCACCACAGTAGTGACTATGAAAACTGTTTAAATTAAACACTGGGCGGACCTGTTACGGCAAAAAGAGCTTGGGCCATAGGTAAATACATGCAACTAAACCAAGAGTGCTTCACTAGGTGAACCAACCAAGTGCTTGCTATCTGGGACTGGCTCACCTTCAACCTCTGTAACCTGGTCATCACTGCAGTGGTCTGATGATTTCTGAGGGGAGAAGTCATACACCGCTCTCTTCTTCTTCTTCTTGATCTGAGCTGAGGGCTGCTTGGTCAAGCTCACTTCATGAGTTTGATCTGCAACAGACAAATATCAGCGGTCAGTGAATGCTCAAATACTCTACTGAAGCACAGATAATGACTAGGAGTCTTAGGGTGCTGTGCACTCACACTAGGCTATCCGAACCGTGCCCAGACGCGGTTCAGTTGGCCGGCACTGGCCTGGTTGGACGAGGTGTGCCAGAGTGCGGTTCGGTTGGGCTTTGGCGCGGTACGCTTGTAGTGTGAGTGAAAAGCGTGCCTGAGCCCGAAACTGAAGACGCGACGTCACTTTAAGGGACTGTTTGATATGGATTTATTAATCATTCTTACTGTTCAATGAACACGAGCTGTCATAGTTTATTAAAGACACAAACCCCTCACTGCACATCAGCTGCACCTTCAGCAAACCTCCTAATACCTGCAGCACGAGGACTTTATGATCATTTATGAGTGCCAAAGTGCTGGATCTGTTCAGCAGAAGATCTGACTGTGTGTCACTGCATCCCAAACCACTAAACATAATACAAAACAATATAACTACAGCAATCTCTACTGTGCTGAGCGAGAGCGCTTCTCTTCTGTTAAACTGAACAGAGCATCATCGATGACGGAAGCGTGCTCTGGCTTGAATGCAGTGTGAGTGCAGGCCGTCGGGGGAGAGGGGAGGGGGGACAAGCGTGCTTTGGCATGGTTCAAGGCAACTGTACATAGTGTGAGTACACCCTTAAACAACAAGCTGACTTCTTGCAAATGGACTTTCTGTACAATCATCAAACATTTTGACTCAGACATCTGAGGTACACCTTGTAACAAGATGCATTTTGATTGGTCAAAGTACTAGTATATAACACCAAGTACAGGTGTGAACAGTATAAAATGTGTTATTCGAAAATGCATTTGGTCAGAGCAAAGATCTGGAACATTGTTGTTTGAATGAAGACAACAAGTGCAAAGTAAGTATTACTTTCTTTACCAGCACTGTATTATGTACATTATACAAAAGTATATAATTATGCAAACAGAATTTTAAACTGTATGAAGACTAACATTTGTTTCAAAATCCTTTAACCTATATTTTATTTTACCCATGCTTCTGTCCTAGAATTGCCTTAACGCTCACTTAAACTTAAATGTAAGAAATCTGCTGGAATTCTCCTCTAGTTTCTAGAACAATACAGATCCCTGCTATTCAGGCAGCCATCTTTGAGCAGCATTTGAGAAAGCCAATAGAGAGCAACGGTAAGCAAGAAGAGTTTGCATAGTACTTTGCTATATATTGCTTGATATCTTTGTTGTTTTTAATAAATATCTGTCTTACAGATGATGAAATCATAAGATTTCTTGAGAACCTTACTGCTTTGGGCCCAGACCTTCAGCACAAATTTGAAGCGGCAACAGGGTCTGGATCTGCTTATCATGCCTAAAAAAGCTAATTATGCCTAATTAAGAGAAACACTGGCTCACCTTCAACCTCTGAAACCTGGTCATCACTGCAGTGGTCTGATGATTTCTGAGGGGAGAAGTCATACACCGCTCTCTTCTTCTTCTTCTTGATCTGAGCTGAGGGCTGCTTGGTCGAGCTCACACCATCAGTTTGATCTGCAACAGACAAACATTAGCACCTGTAAAGGATCCTCAAGTAGAGAGACTTTACTTTCAAGAACACTGGTTCAGGGAGTTGTGACGTAGTAAACATGTTTAGTAATGTTTCATCTATTTTTTTTCATTAATTGAAACAGAAATGGTTAAGAAATAGTAAAGAAAGTTGTTTAGGGGCTTTTCATCTTTAAACGCATTGCCCATGATGAATGTGAGAATGATTAAGTATGTGTGTGCACTGCTAAAGTGAATGCATCCCTGTAAAATCTTGAGATAAATTTCAGTAAAGTTGTACTGTTGATTAAATTCATGTTGTCAGAGTCATTATTGCTTGCTGAGTGAAAAAGAAACAAGTGTACCCATCTCAAATCTACTACAATACAAACAGCAGCACAAACCATTTACTAAGATGAGTTTGTAAAATTCAAGTCATACCTTCATCTGACTCTCCTTTTCTCTTTGGTCTTCCTTCTTTTCTTTGTCTCTGTGAGACTGAGGTGGATGGAGAACTTTCACCTGTAAAAAAAAAAAAAAAAATCAATATAGTACTGCTTGTCCAAAACTCTTAATACATCAGTTACCATTAGTTAAGAGAGCAAAGTGTGATACACTTGATCTACGTAAAAGTATATTCCTATTACGTGCTAAATGTTATTGTGCAACAGTAGCAAATTGTATAGCCCCATAAACGGTATAGCTATGTCAACGGTGTTTTTTTAATGACTCCATTGGCCAAAGCCTGTATGTAAAACAAATGTTGGACTACAACATACAATTGCATTGAAATAAACTTGATACCTACCACCTACGGAAGGATGAAGCGTGTCAAGGTTTTTCCCCCTCAAGGTTTCCGTCCCTTCCTCCATGGCAAACAAAAGTTTGCTTATTTTGGCAATTTGAAATGTTTTATCTGTCTGTCTGTAAAAGTCACAGTGGACTCTAATGTCATGACCCATGAATCTTGCGACTTGCTCTAGTTCTTGTTCCGTAAGATCCAAGAGCTGACAGAGTGTGGCGACTTGTTTTCGTAACTTTGTTGATCTTAGGAGTTCTGGATTTTCTATTTTGCTTTGTTCTGCATATTTTCTAAGACAGTCACATCCACGAATGTTGGTGAATACACCAGGTCTTGCAAAGAGGTATGGATTGTCTGCAGGAACACCAGCTTCTTCTCTCCTTTCAACTAGCAAATTGATAGATTCTATCATTCTCTCTGTCAAGAAAACAGGAACTTTCCTTCCTCGTTTGCCCCTTATTTCGATGCGAGTTAGCATCTTGCTCAGCTCCTTCTCCAGTGGTGACAATGTGCTGTAGATGTCCTCGTTGATGGCATTTAAACTTGCTGTTTTGTAGGTCTCCAGAGTTAAGCGTGAAGCTTCTCCTTCACGACGTTTATTAAAAATAATAACTTGAGCAAGAACGGTCTCATTTAATTTCTTGTATGCAGATAAATTCATTTGCTGTGTCAGTTCTGTTTTTGCGTTATCTTCTACCATTCTGAGATGGTCTCTAAGGGCAATGACATTTTTGGTGAGAGGGATGTCATCAACTTTGTTCCATCTTTTTTCTTGTAGAGTTTGGTGAGCGCTTATGGAAACACTGTTCCTCCAGTTTTTTTCCAGGAGTTCGAAGAATTTTTTTGCTTTTTTCTCTAACAAATCATCCTCTTTGATTAGTGCCTGCCCAATCAGGACCTCTACAGCCCCTTTCAGACAGAACCCAATTTTCACCGCCGTTGAAGGTTTCCCGTACTCATTTTTTCCTGGACTGAATTGGGTTAAACGCTTGGCAACATTAACAACAAATTGAAATTTTGCTGGTGTACACAAATCTTCAAGACCACTGACAGTCTTGTCCAGTTCTTTAGAGACTACCATAAAACGACCAAGCTCCCTCATTCTCTGTGAGATGTACTGGTGCCTTGATTTTACTCGACCGTGTTTCGCATAAAGCGATTCCCCATACTTGCAGATCAAAGAATCATTTCTAATGTGAAATGACACTTCATCTTGGCGCATGGAGTTTATGATGCGCTGACACCCATCGGAGGATGCTGCAATTGGAAGCAGACAAGCTGCACGACTCTGCACTCTCCCTCGGCTGTTATTTTTGTCTTTGTCATCTTGATCTTTTACACACAACTTTTTTGTTTTGCATGATGACTGATGTCTCCAAAGATCTTTTTTTCGGAACATACCAAAACAGTAAGGACACGGTAAGTAATCCTGAAAAGTGGCATCATTTGAAGGCTGTTTCCATGTTACAATTTGTCCTGTGCCTTTTTCTAAAACCTCTGAATTGTGTTTAAAGTCACCTTTATTTCTTAATTGTTCCAAAAGAACTTTTCTTTCTTTCGAACCCAAGGGAAAGCTGAAGGCATAAGCCACATCTTTGATGTCAATGTGTTTTCTCTCCATATGTCGTGAAATCTTGGCCTGTGCTTTACTACAGAAGAGACAGTAGTGTTTTTTGTCCCATGCTCGCTTCAAGTCTTCCCTTTTCGTGCAGGTTTTTACGGTCACTGTTGATTTGTCTTGTTTTCTATTGGTCAACTGTTTGTTTTTTTTGTGTCTTTTGATGAAAGTTTTGTGGTTTTTTAGTTTATCAATGGTTAAATCACCTTCGTCTGCATTAGAATCTTCACTGGACTTGCTTGCACCTTTCAGACCAGGGCTTAATTTAACATCACTGCATGACAAACTAGTTGGCTTGTAATCTGGGTCTAAACCAGAGCAGCTCGAGACGTCTGACTCCGACTCTTCATGGATATCAAGCTGTAAGTAAAATGCATACTTATTAAATCGTTAAAGAGTTTCAAGAGTAATTAATTGTAACCCTTAAGGTTTATTAGTTCAAGGGTAAGTTTACGCTCCTGATAATTCACTCTCCCCCATGTCTTCCAAAATGTTCATGACTTTTTCTTTAGTTGAGAAGTTTGAGGAAAATGTTTCAGTATTTTTCTTCGTAGAGTGGACTTCAGTCAAGGCCAATAATAATAATAATAATAATAATAATAATAATAAGTGTTCATGGTACATGTGTGTAAGTCACTTTTGATAAGTGTAATGTAAATAATGTTGTTTCAACGCAGCTTTAAAGGGCACTAAATTATCCCTGATGAAGAAAAAAACGACGCAAGTTTCAGCCCAATGCAGTTCTCATTTTTTTGTTCCTGCACCATGAAGCTTTTGAGGAACTAAAAATAGACAAATAAAATTCAGTCAATGGCGCAACGTTTGGTATTTAAACTGCATGTTCATAATACACTTTGCTTATTCACAAGGACCTGCAGCAACACACAGGCATTTTTTACATTTAAAAATGAAAAGGACTGAAATGCAAAATATTACTTGTCGTACATCACTGAAAATGGGAGAATGTTAGCTTTAATTTGGTATATGGCACATAGTCAGGATAATTATGGTTCAGATGTGTTTTAAATAAGCTTCTCTTTAAATTGGAATTTCTTAAAAAGATGATTTTCTGAGTCTGAAACTAAGCAAATCTTTGACATGGCTGAACTCTGTCAATATTAAAGAGATCAAGGTTATATATTCACAGAATATTCTTTACATTGTGTAGAACGATAATTAGAATTAGATTAGAGTGATTGATTATACCAAAAACAGCAAATCACAAAAAAATGACTTTAGGCAGGTTTTCACAGAGTGTGTCACAAATAAATAAATAAATACATAAAATGCCAAAATAAATAATTCTCACAATAAATAAGTGTCATTATGCTACATCTATTTCCACATTTTTGTAATTTATGCATTTCTACATTTATGCATTTCTGTGCCCATATGTTAATGAGCTGGATGGTCCCATAACCTCTCTCTGCACAGGATTGGTTAAACAGGATGATTATGACTGTACTACTGTAAATACTCTTGTGATCATTTTTTGTTAGTACCACTGCTAATAATTAGCATTTACTAGCAAATAAAATAGTTTAATTGTTTAAACTACCTTCTGTTTTGTTTAGATAGTGTAATAGATGATTTAGGTCAAGTCAGTGATGATTTGGATGTGCATGTGCTCAGAAAGTGAGACAAACATGGGGCGTCCACCGTACTACTGGGGCATGTGATCGAGCAAGTCACACCTCCACCTGAGTGTGTTATCTATATCCTTTGCTAGTAAATGCAAATTATTAGCAGTGGTACTAAAAAAAAATGCTATATTTATCAGAAGAGTGTCAACAGCACTACAGCTGTAACGATTGTTTAACCAATCCTGCGCATTTACATAAGGACGCAGCAATACATAAATAAATCTGCATAATGACAGTTTTATTTATTTTAGTATTACATAATTTTAATGTTATAAACTTTATTTAATTTTAATCTTCAGCATTTAATTATTTATGCATTTATTTATATATTTTGTACATTAATTAATTTCAGCATTTAAATATTTATTCATTTATATATTAAATAAAGGATTTTTATTACACTGGTTCTAAAAATGAACTGTTCTCTCATTCTTATGATGATTTTAGATATTCAAATTTATTTATATCATGTTATCACTTTTTAACATTTATTTTAAAAATGGACTCTTATTACTTCGTAAAAACTACTGAAAACTTACACTGATTGTGTAAAGGTACATACCTCTGCTGACTTCTCTAGATCAACGATGCACTTCTCTGCTCCCACTACCTAACAAAGAGAAGATTAAAAACGTATTACATAAAGAATAGAAAAGATTTTTCTTCAACACATTTCTACACATAATAGTTTTAATAACTCATTTCTAATAACTGATTTCTTTTCTCTTTGCCATGATGACAGCACATAATATTAGACTAGATATTCTTCAAGATACTAGTATTCAGCTTAAAGTGACATTTAAAGGCTTAACTAGGTTAATTAGGTTAACTAGGCAGGATAGGGTAATTAGGCAAGTAATTGTATAAGGATGGTTTGTTCTGGAGACTATCGAAAAAATATATTGCTTAAGGGGGCTAGTAATATTGACCTTATAATTGTTTTAAAACAATTAAGAACTGCTTTTATTCTAGCCGAAATAAAACAAATAAGACTTTCTCCAGAAGAGAAAATATTATAGGAAATACTGTGGAAAAATCATTTGGGAAATATTTAAAAAAGAAAAGAAAAAAATTCAAAGGCGGTTTAATAATTCTGATTTCAACTATAAAAATGTGTGTGTAATATATATATATATATATATATATATATATATATACACATACATAAAAATCCAGCTAAAGACTACAATTAGCAAGCTATACAGTACTACTGGACATGTTTTACAGCACTTTATAATGTTTCAGCATCAGTAATCTACATGAAAAAGCTCATGAGTTTAAAGATAAAGCAGTGTAATATGGCATGCAGGTGTATAGTGATATTCTCCCCCTCCCTGAACTACACAGTGCTCTGGAGTTCCAGAGGCGCCACCGCACCCCTCCCCCTCCCCCCTCTCTAAACTTACTAACATCAGGCCCAAACAACAGGCCAAGCACGCAAATTAGAGACACCAAACACTTACAGAGATATATATATACACACACACACCTTTACTTGATGTTAATTTACCAACAGACATATTGGCCTACTGCTACATTAAACTAACAAGTTACCACAAGAAATTCCCATTCAAAATGAATATAAATATGAATATAAAAATGTCATATTGATTAAGTCTTGACTTATATTTAAGCTAAAATTATCTAAACGTGGTGCCAGATGAGTTAATGAGAGGCCGAACCATTAAAAACATCAGATTTGACCTACACAACTACCGAACCGGCGCGAAAACCGTGAGTTATAAACAATTCAAATGAGTGAAATTAATTTTAAAAGTCTTACCTTTAATGCAGACGCTTCACATTTGTTGTGGTGGGATCGCAGTCGCTCCATTCTTCTTTTCAATCTTTCCAGATCCATTTTCTGACCTAATGAACTCAGTCAGACTCTGAGCTGCAGGTGCGGTGGGGGAGGGGTGGGCGTGGCCTTCAATTAAGCCCGCAGTGGGGGATGGGCAGCGCACACACTCATGGCCTAATTGAAGAGCTTGCTTCATGATACTCTCCAGTGTTTAAAGCATTACTTGTTCATTGAAGCTCATATTAACCATACAACTACTGTTTTACTTAAATTAACACTACAATGCATCAGTTACAACGAGAGAAAGCTTTTTAAAATTATTATTGTTATAATAATAATAATAACAGTAATAATAATTATTAATATTAGTTCACTTAAATGCCAAAAGACTGTAAGAAAATTACTATATTACATTAAAATTTAGGTATTTAGCAGACACTTTTATCTAAGTGACTTTCAAATAAAGTACAAAGAAACAACTTACAAAAATAGACTCACAAAAAATGCACTGTCAGGTCTTAGCATTACAACAGTACAGAGCAAGGTTTGTATATAATAAACAAGGGTACACCACTACTTATAAAGATATGAGTTACTTATATGCTTATATAGGGGGTTATGTGTTACCTGTTTAATTAAATGTATTTTTTATTATTTGAAAATCTAAATATTAATGTGTTATCAGATATATATATAGTTCATTTAAGGTTCCAACTTTTTATTATGCATCATTTAATATCTGGTGGGGGCCCAAAATTGTCCTCTGCCTATCTGTCACAAAAGAGACGAATCACTGGTGATGTGTGAGACTAAAAGATTTTTTGAGACTAAAAATTCACTGTACGGAGCGTCCTAACCACCGTTTTCACTCTGCAGTCTGATAGACTTTTTCAAAACTTCATGTCTGAAATAGACACTACACAACTTATAACACTAAGTGATAAATTACATTGTCTGAGGCACCTATTAAACTATATTAATGATCACACTTCACTGATACCGTTACATGATGGTTTAACAGAGCTGGACAATGACACCCCCATTTTATACACAGCTGCAGCATTGATGAAATAAGTAAAAACTGATACCTGACATTTTCATTTACAGTTGAATTGAACCAGCTTATTGCTTAAAGCACTCTGTACTGTAAAAAGCCCTATGGAAATAAAGGTGATTTATCTTAACACTATGGAAATACTACTATGACAAACATGATCTTTGTAGGCTGTAAATATGTTGAAGACTGCATTCACAACCATGTAACTGAGTTACTGAACGTAAAGTAACAAAGTAATACATGAAGTAATAACATCGTTTACATAGACTTTTGGGGCGGTTCATTCTGCTGTGGCGACCCCAGATTAATAAAGGGACTAAGCCAAAAAGAAAATGAATGAATGAATGAACATAGACTTTTGGCCAACAATAGAATAATAACAAACAAATAATTTTTTTAGCATTTAACATATTTTACATGACAATGTTTCTTTTTTAATAGGGTAAAGTAAAATTAAACACAATCTGTTGAAATTTAAGAAAGAAAAAAAAATCCACTATTTCCCGTTTGCTTTTACTCTACTGAGGAGCCATGTGCAGCACTGCAGTGTTAGTGCTGAGGGATTGAGATGCACTGGCCGATGTCTATAAGCACATGACCGACCAATAGTGGCCTGCAACAAGATGTTGCAAACATTTCTATTAGTGTCCTCCACAACCTATTTGCAACCTATTAATTTTTATTACAATAGCAAGGACATCAAGTATGAATAGTCCCTGATGAAGACCTCCAGCCCTGCACAACTGACAGCTGTGTGTGTGCAGTCAGCAGAGGCTCGGGCTGCAGAGCCATTCTTAATATATATATATCAGGCTTAAAGAAAAATATAAACATAATGCAAAAACACATTCAATTAATGATGACTGTTTAGAACAAAAACAGAGTTATGGACATTTTCAGAGATATAGAAAAATCTCAAAAAGAGGACTTGTTTGGAAAAAAGAGGACTTCCGGTCACCCTGTATAATCTCTGTTAGAATGGGAATATCTTTAGATGGAGATGTGGGGTAAATTATTATTACCAGAGCTTTTCAGTGCTTTTTCCCCATCTGAAGGTGCCATCTCTATATCATCACAGACAATGTCAGCACAGATTATGCTAACTTTTACCTACTATAAAAGGCCAGAGAAAAAGGTCTCCGGTACTGTTAATGCTCTGGAAACAGACCAGCAGTAAATGTGTAAATATTTGGCTAATTTCTGTTTAAAAGTAGTCTTCCACAGTTGTTTCTATAGACCATTTTGAGGGATGTAAACAATAACAATGGTCCTGACGTATTTCCTGTTTTACATTTTAAATTTCCATAGCTTCTGAGAGTCCAAAAAGTTCCACATATTGATAAATAATGTTATGATGAGCTGTTATAAGATCAAAATGTGATTGAATTGCCTCTTGTTACAGATATGAAATAGTTTGACAACAAGCAGGAGATGTTCGTGGGCCAATGACATCATCACATTGAAATGGTCTATAGGCTCTTGAAGCAGCGGAACACATCTGTTAAACAATCTACAGGTGTTTTTACACATACAATTCAGATCGATATGAAGGTTTGTTTAGAGGAATGACATTTATTTTAGCTTTAGGTAAGTGCTTATTATTGACAGAATCCAATTTTAATTAATTAAGCATTTGATTAGACATGTACCTATGTCAGGAAGCAGCAAGATACACACAACAGGGAGGTAAAGGCAGAACATAATGTTAGCCTTTCATATTCTATATGAATTGTCCATTAATACTTGCTTAATTATACTTGGGGCACCAAAGACAAACACAATTTGAAGTTTAAGACTTTAAAGATCTTTCTACAAAACTTTTCTACAGGTTATGTGTAAACTTAAGTGTGTAGATGTGTCAGGGTAATAACAGAATCAGAGTGTCGTCAGTCCAGATCTGTATCCTGATGAGCGTGCTTTGGCAGCATTGTGCCTATGGAGGTTTGAGCTCGGGCAGATCTAAACATTGCCTATGTGAATAAACCGGCATCAACATTTACATATCTGCTCAAAATATTATTCAGAAAATTAAAAAAATAATAATTGGCAAGGAAGTCTATTCACCAGGTCATCTAATTATTTAGCAGTGTGGTGTCTGCATGTATGAGCATGACAACATGTAGCATATTAAAACAAATTAAAACAAGAACAAACTATTTTGTGGACAATATTGAAACATTTTTTCTTAAAATATTGAAACATTTATTTTATTAAAATATGTTTTAATTTAAAATTATTTAAAAGTATTTTTATTTTTATATATTTGTACTCCATTCTGAGATTTTAATATCAAGACTCCCCTTTGTTTCATAAACAGATATCCTCATTATTTTAATATAGAAAACATCTTGCTTAGACACAAAAGCGGTTTCTAAATTTCGTGAACAAACCGATTCTTTTCAATCATCTGCTGTATCGGTTCTGTATTGAGAGATTGATGAGTGAATCAATGTGATGTTGTGGAGTCACCAACTCTAATGAAGCGATCAGACCGAGTCATTGATTCTAGTAAATCGCTCAGACCGAATCACCGACTCTAATACAGCGGTCAAACCGAGTCATTGATTCTAGTGAAGCGCTCAGTCCATGTCATTAACTCTATTGAAGCGCTCAGACCGAGTCATTGACTCTAATGAAGCTCTCAGACCGATTCACCGCGACGGGGAGCCGTATCGGCGGGACTGCGCTCGCGACGGACGGCCTGCAGCCTACTGTAAGTTACTAAGATTTAATTTTAGTATGTTGTACATGAGTGTTGCCTTTAGCTCATAACGCTGGACTGTCAGTTGTTGGTGATCTGTATGTACAGTAAAAGAGCGAATCTTTAAGGCCGCTGTATGGGACTTCAGCGTGAGGGGCGGGGCTTGAGTCCGTGCGCGCGCTCACTGTATGCAGCCAAAAGCAAAACAATTTCAAATGCTACAAAACTAGTATTTTACATAGCGTTCATTAGTTTATTTAGTCCCGTGTAACGTTTTTATACTTTAGGTTTCTAAATGTCACCTGTGTGGTTGATTTGTGTGGTTTCAGTAGTGACATCGTGATGTGCGCATGCGCGATAGTCACATCACAGGTGCGATGCACAGAGCATATTTAAAAGTTCATAATTTCACGTTTGTTACACAATCTGAAGGAAAATGAACGAGGAAAGTTAGGAAAACTGTGTCCATCAGCTTCATATTGATGCTCAGGACTGTTTGGATTTTATTATTTGTTGTCCAAGGCATAAAACTGTTTGGGATGCGGTTGGCAGTGTTAAACGTGACAGAATAGGTCCAGAAAACACCATTCTGATAAGAATAGGCTTATAATTGCTGAATAAAATGTTAAAATAACTAATGCAATCACTCATGTTCCCTAATGTGATTGTGTCCTCTTTAGTCTATGTATTCCAGAACTATTAATATGATAACATGATAGTGAATGATGTGACTGATAGTGACTGATAGACACAATTGATAGTGAATAATGTGAGTTAAATAGTTTATACAATAAGAAAAAAGTCTGGAGCGTTTTAAGCTAAACACTGTCTGTGCCAGACCTCAACATCATATTCTTCTGTACACTCAGGAAAAATCAGGAAACAATGCATTAGTTTTAACATTAAAATAACTAATACTTCATCTGCATATCTGTACTTTTATGAAAAGTAAATGCATATGGAATTGTTCATGACAAATATAGATGTGAAATTTATTATATAAGCCTTTGTGATATACTAATTAAGTTTTGTTAAAAGTTGTTAAACATTGATCTGTAATATGTGGTATTTAATTATAAATTTATGGAAAAAATACAATTAATTAAAAAATACACTTTTACTTGTCATATTTGTAATTAGCAAATCAATTCTTAATTTGTTGTCCAAATAGTATTTTTGTTCCATCAGATTAATGCCGTCCAGATTAATGCCTTCCAGGTGACTGTGATCTTGTCTTTTGACCGCCAAAAATCTCAATGTATTTTTGTGTTTATGTGTGGCAAATGTAAACAAACTCCTTTAAGCCATTTCTGAGTTATCACATTGATAATGCATGGCGCAGTACATATGAAAAACAAAGGGGGCGCTAGAGAGCAGAAAAATCATGGTGCAGTACCTGAGACAAACTTTAGGGGCGATAGAGAGCAAAAACCGATCATGGTGCAGTACCTGAGAAAAACATTAGGGGCGATAGAGAGCAAACGGTGTGTGTATTCAGGGGGACATACACACACTTTTCTTTTCATTTTGGCATCAATCTGAGGACCTCTTTGAAACTTTGAGAGAAGCCTATTTACACCCTCTAGAGGCCATTAGAGTGAAAAAAAAGTGAGGACCGGGCAAAATGTCCTCACTTTGCAAAAATGTCCTCACTCCAAAGGTTAAAAACCCACGCTGGTCCTCACAAAGATAGCCGTACAAACACACACACACACACACACACACACACACACACACACACACACACACACACACACACACACACACACACACACACACACACACACAGAGATACACTTGTTTTTGTGAATTATGGGGACTCTACAAACACACACACACACACACACACACAGATATAAGAAACACAAACACATATACAGACACTAATTTTCTTTCTTTCTTTCTTACACACACGGACACATAAACACACATTCATTCACTCTCTCTCTCTCTCTCTCTCACATACGCACACAGATGGAAAACACACACATACTCAAAAACACGTATATACACACACACACACACGCACACACGCACACACACACACACACACACACACAGAAACGACAAACACATTTAAGCACACACACACACACACACACACACACACACACACACACACACACACACTCTCATTTTTTCTCTATTTTACACACACACACAAACATACACATATTCACCCTCTCTCACACACAAAGATGAAAAACACACACATATGAGGTGAAATACACAATTAGATAACCATGCACATACTCAGACACATGAGAATCACACACACACACACACACTCACAATAAAACACACACACAAAACACACACAGGTTTGTTTCTTTGTGAATTGTGGGGACATTCCATAGGCTTCCATTGTTTTTCTACTGTACAAACTGTATTTCTATCGCCCTCCCCCAACCATTAGAGGAACTGTGTGCAGTTTTACTTTCTGAACAACTGATTCTGTGTGATTTACAAGCTTTTTGAGAAATGGGGACATCAGCAATGCCCTCATAACTCACTTCCTCCTGTAATACTTGTGTCATATCCATCACATTATACACATTTGTGTCCTGATATGTCACAAAAACATACGCGCACACACACACACACACACACACACACACACA
>CAIGQV010011387.1:0-13097 GCA_903798115.1 Danio jaintianensis
TAGTCCATCTTTTCACAGATCTTAATACAGGTTTGGCTGTTTTCAGTTTCTGCCTGTAGGTTGGTATGAGATGAATCAAACAATGGTCTGAGTGCCCCAAAGCTGCTCGTTGGACAGAGCGGTATGCATCCTTTATTGTGGTATAGCAGTGATCCAATATGTTACTGTCTCTTGTGGGACATGTAGCATGCTGCCTATATTTTGGCAGTTCGCGGGATAATTTTGCTTTGTTAAAATCCCAGAGAATTATTAAAACGGAGTCCGGGTGTTGTTGCTCTATTACCGTGATCTGATCAGCTAGTTTCTGTATTGCTCGGCACGCGTGCGCGTGTGGAGGAATGTAAACACTGACGAGAATGAACGAGCAGAACTCACGAGGCGAGTAGAAAGGCTTACAGTTAATAAACATTGCTTCTAGGTCGGGACAGCACATCTTCTTTAAAACTGTTACATCTGTACACCACCTTTCTTTGATGTAAAAGCATGTCCCACCACGCCGCGATTTCCGCGTTGATTCTCCGTCGCGATCCGCTCTGAACAGCTGATAGCCCGGTAGATGAAGCGCGTCGTTCAGCCAGGTTTCTGTGAAACACAGAGCAGCAGAATGCAAAAAATCCCTGTTTATCTGAGAGAGCAGAATGAGTTTGTCTATTTTGTTGGGTAGAGAGTGGAGATTCGCCAGATGGATGCTAGGCAACGCAGTTCGAAACCCGCGCTGTCTGAGTTTCACAAACGCGCCTGCTCACTTCCCTCGTCTGCGCGCCCAACAGCGTTTGAGCAGTATCGCGGCTCCGCCGACTACAATGTCCAACAAAACATCACATAAATCCAAGTCTGGAAAAACATTTGGTGGTGTATGTGTCCGAATGTCCAACAATTCGTCTCTGGTGAAACTAATTGTAGGAATGTGACTCAAGACGGGACAAACTAACAAAAACACAAAAACAACTGCAGAGCACGACACGGAGGCAACCATCGTCGTCGGTTTGATTAATGTAGTTGACAAATGTTAACAAACAGCTTTGTAAAATGTTAGCAGAACAATCACCCTTAATGATATTTCACAGTGAAACAATTGGTGATTCAGTGTTAATTCATAGTTTTCATTGTGTATGTTATTGTCAATTACAATTTAATAATTAAAAATAAATTATTAATTTGTTTTTTTGTGCACTGTTTTTGCAGTCTGTTTTGTTGATATTACAAACTTTATTTACAGGGTACAGTAGTGTATTTTTTTTGTGTTCTTTTTTTCTTATCCAAAACATACCCAAATTTGACCCAGGTAAAAGATTTAAACAAATATACACTTAAAATATGACTCCAGAAAACTTTTGTTTTCAAAAAAGCACAACATTTGATCATTCAGTTGTTCATCACACACAATATCCGTGTGTAGTAAGATACAAGACCTCATATATTTATAACTTATACTGTTACAGTGCAATTCACTTCAAACTTAATTGCCTCTTTAAGGGCGTACTCACACTAGGCACGGTTGCATTGAACTGTGCCAGGGCGCAATTGTGCCCCCTCTCCTCTCCCCCTCAGCCTGCACTCACATTGCTGTTTTACCTTCCAAGCCTGAGCATGCTTACGTCATCTATGATGCGACTGTTCAGTTTAACAGATGAGAAGCAATCTCACTCTGTACAATGGGGATTGCTTTAGTTCTATTGTTTTGTATTATTTTAAGTCGTTGGGGATGCAGTGACATACAGCCAAATCCTTTGCTGAACAGATCCACCACTTTTGACGCTCATAAACTTTCATAAAATCATTGTGCTGCACGTATAAGGAGGTTTGCTGAAGCTATCAGCTGACGTAGCGAGGGGTTTGCATCTTTAATAAACTATGACAGTTCGCGTTCTTTGAAAAGTAAAAATAAATCCATCTGAAACAGTCTCTTAAAAGTGACGTCACGTCTTTAGTTTCGCGCTCAGGCACGCTTTGCACACACACTACAAGTGTACCACGCCAAAGCCCAACCGAACCGCACTCTGGCACACCTCTTCGAACCGAGCCAGGGCTGGAGCACTCATACTTGTCAAACGAACCTGGAAATAGCGGTCCAATGCGCCCAGGCACAGTTCGGATAGCCTAGTGTGAGAACACCCTAAGGATTACGAATGAACTTCTTTTTTTTGGCTTTAAATCACAAGTTATCATATGGATAATCACCTCTGAGCTGGCTGGTTTTAAGGATTTATTCAGGATTTTCCTTTCAAGGGGAAAGAACTTCCTAAGCCAGGGCTGCTGAAAACATGGGTCAGCACTTTTGTGTAAAAGCTGTAGTGTGAAAATGCTGTGAATCTGAGTGCTGCTGTTCTCTAGGTGCGGAGACTATGTCAGGAGAACCAGTGGCTGCGGGACGAGCTGGCAGGAACCCAGCAGCGGCTGCAGAAGAGCGAGCAGAGCGTGGCCCAGTTGGAGGAGGAGAAGAAACATCTGGAGTTCATGAACCAGCTCAAGAAATATGATCAAGACCTCAGCCCATCAGTGAGCCTTCACCTTATTTTCCCCCATGACATTTACCATATAGCTTTTTTCTTTAATCTTACCGTGTGCTTCTCTCTCTAACACTTTTGATTCAGGATGATAAAGACTCTGATTCCAGCAGGGAGACACTGGATGATCTTTTCCCAGATGAGCAGGATGAGCCTGGACCTGGCAGTAAGTAATCCAGAAGCACTCAGTTCTGAACAGTTAACAAAAGAGACATTAGTTAGATGTATGATGTTGATGTACTTCTAGTAAAACACTGAAGTATCACTTAAAGTACTATTGAAACACCATGATTTATTTAGTAACCGTTCAGACTCTAAAAGTCTCAGACCACTAGTAAAAATGTTTTAAAATGTATTGCAAATATGATAAAATTTGATTAATGTGATCTAAAAATATACTACACATTCATTTAAATGCATTCAAAAAAAGGTTTCGGGGCAGTGAGTTTTATATTATTATTATTATTATTATTATTATTATTATTATTATTATTTCTTATTATTATCACAGTTGAAAACAGACACTTTTTATATTTTGTAAAACCCTTTTTTGCATTTTTGGATTACAAAGTTAATTTTTTTGAAATCGGAATGGGTACTTGCTAAAAATATATAATCTAAAAATCTTTGTATAATAATGTATGCTGAATATGTTTATATATTTATACTTGTGTCCATGTTTGTAAATATTGAAAAATATTGGATTTATTCCATGTGAATATGTGAATGGGCATGCCAACTGTCAGATGCAGAACATTGAGAGTAAAACACAGTGCCTGGCTTCTCTGCCAGCATTAAAAACACGGCACATTCATAGACAACAACATGGAAACTCTACATCATACTGAGGTTTTACCATCTGACACCATCATTGCACCATGACATGGCCCCTTTGTATTTTAAAATATGCTAAATGACATCAAAAAAATTATTAGTACAATAATACATGTAATAACAGTGATGAGGAAGAAAAAATGTTGAGGTACAGTTATTTCCTTGTTTCTGCGAGAGCTAGAGAGTTTCCTGTCTTGAATTTCTCTTCTTCTCATCACTTCCTTTATTCTTCTGGTAGATAATTGGCTCATTGACTGTGGAGTGAGATCAAAGGGCAGTGCGGGTCGGGTTGTGGCACAGAGTGCTTCAGTGCACTGATGTTTTTGGCATCATGTGTTGCAGTCTGACACTGCTGAATCGTGAGCGCACTCAGATTAACCCTCATTCTGACACATGAATGCCAGACGGCTGTTTCCTTGTCAGGGATGCTGCCCTGCAGCAAATGATCTCCAGCAGAGTTTTTCAAAGAGAACGACGTAAATCTTCTCTGAGAAAGATTGCAATAATCTCTTCTCCACATTCCTGAAGTGCTGGGAATGTGCTGTAATCCATTACTTTCATTTTGCCATGTTTTTAAAGGTGCTGTATGTAAGTTTTTGACTCTTCTAAAGCATAAAAATACCATAATACGTTTGCAGAAATTTAAGAAACATGCCAAGTGAACATTCTTGTTTATCTGAAAAACAATACTGAAGTCAGTTATTCTGCTTTGAAAATGTCCTTTACGTGCGGGAACACTGTTTTTGTTTTGGTTCTTTTAACCCGCCCACTGCCACTTTTGCCAATTATATTTCAGCACCCCGGGTTTCCTTGTTGGAAAACCGCATATTTCGTTCATTCATTCAGAAAAGCTCTCAAACATGCGTCCGTGACCTCCGGTGGACAGAAGCAGACTCCGAAATGAGACGCAGATTCAGAGTTCCACATGAGGTTATTAATTAGCAAAAATGATAAATATTACGAACGTAAACATTAGGTGAGCAGGTTACATTGTCACCCCGTGTCCTAACTGAGGTAAACTATCTGCTACTACTTTCAGTAGTATGGCAATAAATGTCATGTGAAATGGCATTCAAACTCACATTGTTAGCATTTAACACTGAATAAAGCACATGAGGTGTACCTGTTTCTAATATATCAATTTGAGGTCTTGGTTAGAACAAAAACTCCTTTTAATATGGAAAATATTCCTTCTATCGCGTGCCGTTGCTTTTATATAGAACATGATTTAAATCAGCCTGGTCCTCAATCTGGTAACCTGCGCTTGCGTTTGTTTTACATACTGCACCTTTAATTATTCCTGGTTTGTTTGAGTAGGTATATAAATTAATTGAATTAATTACCAGGTTTATTTTGTATTATTAAAATAATATAAAATGATAAACATACACACAAGTTAAAATTGTTAACTGAAATAATTTTTCAATTAGTAACTACTGTTTTGTAATAATTATAACAAATTAGGAATTTTCTTAATTACAAAAACCAAAACAATGTGCCTTGAAAGGATTAGAAATTTGCCATCCACTGTGTTGAACACCATTTGTTTTGGGTCTGTAATGCCTACAAATTCTCACTAGCTAAACTACATTTCCTCTCACAGTCAATCTAAACTACATTTTCCAATCATCCTATCATCCTTCTGTGAGATTGCTGATACACGATACTATCACATGGAGCCACGGCAGTGTTATGTTTACATATTTTCTAATTTATTTCCCATAAATTTTTTTGCTTATTTAATCATCTTCTTCATTTGCATTGTGTTTTATCTTAAAAATTAATTTAAATCAATGCAAATCATTGTGAGGTCTGAGTAGTCTCACGTAATCAGTCTCACGCTTTTAACAATGTATAAATCAGCCTTAAATCAGGGTAGATGCCATTCAAATTATAATGTCTTCTTCGAAAGTGTCCCCAGCTCTGGTTCCCCTTAATAAATTCAGCCTAGCAATCCTTTAGAGGATTTTGATTCCAAAAGTTATGCGTTTGTGTTTTATGTGTATGCTGATGCAAAGAGATGTCTAGTCTAGTTTTAAACTGACAGAGTCTGTACGCCTCCTGAACTGTGCTAGGAAGGCTGTTCCAGAGTTTAGGGGCCAGATATGAGAAAGATCTACTAGCTACAGTCAATATTGATATTATAGGAATAATCAATTTTCCAGAATTAATTAAATGTAGTCAACGTGAGGGTCTGTAACACACCAGGAGCTCACTCAAATATTGAGTAGCTAAGCCATTCAGAGCTTTGAAAGTAGTCAATAAGATTTATAAATTTACAATGCTGAAAGACCAAGAGTAATATGATCATATTTCTTTGTTCTAGAAAGCACTCAACCAGCTGATGTTTGTTAATTAGTCCTACAGGGAAACAACCTAATAACTCATTACAATAATCTAACCGGGAGGTCATGAAAGCATGAATAAGCTTTTCCACATTAGACATTGACACCATATCTTGAATTTTGGCAACATTAAGATGAATAAATGCAGTTTTACAGATCATTGAAATGTGGCCTTTAAATAATAGGTTGCTACCAAATATCACCCCCAAATTTTTTGACTGAAGATCTATCAATGGATAGACAGTATTCTAGGTTTTTGCACAAGAGGTTTTTGGGTTTCTCCAACAATTCTACAAATTAAGGTTTTTCTCAAATAAGACAATTAAATTAGTAATAAGTTTTTAGTCATCCAATGTTTTATATTAGCCATACAATCTGTTAATTTGGTGAATTTGTACAAATTATCAGATTGAGATGAGATATAGAGTTGTGTATCATTGGCATAACAGTGGAAACTAACTCTTTTTAATGATATCGCCTAGCGGTAGTATATATAATGTAAAAAGGAAGGGACCAAGAACTGAGTCAAATTGATAACGTATGACCTGAACCAAGCCAATGCAGTTTCAATAATACCAACATACCAACATTCAAACCTATCAAGGAGAATGTTATGATCAATAGCATCAAATGGAGCACTGAGGTCCAACAACACTAACCACGATCGGACAATAAGAGCAGGTAACATGAGTTAAAAAATAAGCAGATCTGGCAGACTTTAAAGCTTTTTTAAGGTTAAGTATACTTTCTTTCCAGGCAAAATATGGTGATAGTGGTGGTAGATGGACGGTGATAGAGATGATCGTTCTACCATATGTATAAATAGAAGCTGTTGTATAGGTTGATAAATTAATTAGATCCGATAAATGTTATTTTTCATTTTTTGACCAAAAAAAAAAAAATACAGGTTATAATTTAACAGTATACTTGATTTAAATTGAATACCTTTTTTATTGCTAAATTCTAAATACACTGTTTCTGGCTGTTCTGACTGTAAATATGTTCTAAAAAATGCCTTATGTCCGTGTTCATCATTCCATCAAATGTAACAAAATGAAAAAAATAAACTTTGTATGACAATATTTACACAACTATCAGTACCTCCTTGGGCCTCAATGACAGCTTGATGATGTCAACCAGGTTCATGCAAACCTCACCTTTAATATTTTCCTAGACTCTCTGCAACAGCTTCTTCACTTCCTGTTGTTTTTTACTAGTAAAAAAGAAAATGTATTTAAAAATAGTCTTTAGATTTGAATCACGTTATATAAAATTTACTTTAGTGTACTTTTTGTTCTCTCCTGTTCTCCCAGTCCAGCCTCCTCACAGCAGTGCAGTGGCAGCAGCGCAGCAGGGTGGTTATGAGATCCCAGCTCGTCTTCGAACCCTTCACAACCTGGTGATCCAGTATGCCTCACAGGGCAGGTATGAGGTGGCCGTTCCTCTCTGCAAACAGGCTCTGGAAGATCTGGAGAAAACATCTGGACACGATCATCCCGATGTAGCCACCATGCTTAACATTCTCGCTCTCGTCTACAGGTCGGCTAACAACTAAACACATCAAAAAAATATATTTGTTTAATGTATAATTTTAAGCATGTCATAAGCACTGTTCAGTACACAACCCCTGAAATGTTTTTTTTGTCAGTAAGGTTTTTCCTTTGTAAGATATTAATACTTTTGCTCAGAAAAGACACATAACATGCAATAACAAAAAACTTATACTGTTTAAAAGAAAAAAAAATTATATTTAAAATTTTGTATTCTTCATAGAATCCTGAAAAAATTTACCACAGTTGTCACAGATAATATTAAGAATCGCAACTGTTTTCAATACAGATAATAACGGCAGCAAATGGGCATATTAAACTGATTTCTGAAAGATCATGAGACACTGAAAATGTAGACTTTTTCATGAATATGCTGTATGTACAGTGCTTTACCTCATCACCCATAACCTTTGTTGTAAGCTATGCTAATATCCGGTTTGCAGACCGTTGGGACATTAGTCTATTGTGCCATCTTCCTGTTGCCTTGGAAACAGCTTTTTGTAAGAAATACCTTAGCAACAGCCCTTTGTTACACAAGAAGTAGCAATATATTGATTTGTAAGTGTTTTCTGCTCTTCAGGGACCAGAATAAATACAAAGAGGCAGCAAACCTCCTTAATGATGCACTGGCAATCAGAGAGAAGACTTTGGGCAGAGACCACCCTGCGGTAAGATGTTGTTCTAATATTAAAGAGAAAACTGTACAAATAATTTGTCTGTGCTGTGTGCAAGCAAGGGCAGACCATTATCTGAAAATATTTTTTAAAAGTTGACCTGAATAACTTTATTTGGAATGAATTCATGAATGAAGAATAGTATAAACAAATTATGAGTATATATAAATACAATAGAACAATACAATAAAAAGGGCTTATATTTTTTTCTGGGGAGTCTAACAATATTCACATGCAGAAATTAAATACTCAGTTAATAAAATAACACTGCTTAGTCTTTACTAGCTATCTTTCTATTCCATATGTAAGAAGATATTTAAGAAACATGCCAAGTGAACATACTTGTTTATCTGAAAAACAAGTCAGATATTCTGCTTTGAAAATGTGTTTTCCGTGCCGGAACGCTATCTTTGTTTTGGTCATTTTAACCTGCCCAATGCCAGTTTAGCCAATTATATTTCAGCACCCCGGGTTGCCTTGCTGGAAAACCGCAAATTTCGTTCATTCATTCAGAAAGGCTCTGAAAGCATGCGTTAGTGACTGAAATGTGACCTCCGGTGATAAGTAGCAGACTCCGAAATGAGACACAGATTTCCACATGAGGTTATTAATTAGCAAATTATATAAATATTACGAACGTAAACATTAGGTGAGCAGGTTACGTTGTAACCGCGTGTCCTTACAACACGCTTCGTGACGAGATATGCAGTGATAAGCAATTTGGCTGTTTTCACCAGACGAAACATGACAGAATTTTAAATACAGCCATTCAGAAGCACAGAATATGCACTCACTCGTGAAATAATAAGGTTTTTAATCTATTTAATAAATATTAACCCTCTTTAACATTATTAAATGTACATGCCGAATTACTCAAAGGCTATGTGTTTAGTTCTAAAGTTCAATTTCAAACGGTTTATTTTATTTTCAAGATCTGAGGTGAACTATCTGCTGCTGCTTTCAGTATATGGCAATAAATGTCATGTAAAATGGCATTCAAACTCACATTGTTAGCATTTAACACTGAACATGTACTTTACATGAGGTTTACCTGAGGTGATCATTGTCATAGTTTTCTGTTGTTCAGCTGCAAGAAATAGAAGCTGTTTCTAATATATCAATTCCAGGTGTTGGTTAGGACAAAAACTCCTTTTAATATGGAAAATATTCCTTCTATTGGGTGCCGTTGCTTTTTTTTATTATAGAACATGGTTTAAATCACTCGCTCCTGTCCTCAATCTGGCAACCTGTGCTTGCATTTGTTTTGATCCAGGAGTGCAATACCTAGTTCAACCACTGGGTGTCAAACTTACATACTGCACCTTTAATGAGAAATAGTGACGACAAACACTCAACCTTTTTAATTAATTATTTTAAAGAAAACACATTTTGTTTTTATTACGGGTGTACACAAGTATTAAAAACACTTTACAATTTTTAAACATGTATAACACTTATCTGTATGACAAAAATAGATGGAGTATTTTGAGGTTTTTTTTTGCACTGACTTTAAAAAGACAGCTTGTATCGCCCATGATGCAGAAGACCTCAGTGGGTTAAAGCTACAAAGCTTATCCTGTGTCTGAATACTTTAAACTGAATGCTTGGAATTAGTGCTGCACAATTAATCGAATTTGTAATCGTGATCACGATTGTGGATGCTAATAATAATAATAATAATAATAATAATAATAATAATAATAATATATTCTACATGCTTAAGAGACATGTTTAGAGCATGTCACATTCCCCTTTCATATTATAAAAGACTTTGTTATTTACATGTCATCTAATTTCTGTCTCTACACGGTTGTGTGTTTACATGCTCTCTGTATATATGTGCATGTTTAAATGTCCATGTGCAGTGTCTCATCATTTCAGTCAGTGGACGTAACATGTAAATAAGTGTCATTTCTGCTCTGCATTGTACTCATTCAAATGCACAAACACAGCAGTGAAATGAAGTCTGGCTTCTGAACAGTAGAACTTAATTATATCCAATAATTATGTCAGCGTGTTTGACCTGAGTATTTGTTGCAACTCATAATGTAATAACTGCATGTAATGTAAAAACTGCACATAATGTAATAATTATTACATTATTATTGTAATGAAACGTTCATAATGTAATCATTTTCTCAAAATGTAATAACATGTTGATCTCATATTGTAATAACAAATGTTACATTTTGAGAAGTGTTACATTATAAACTTACCAAAAGAATTGTCTAAGAGCTGTAATAAGCTTTTAAAAAATAAAAACATTTAAGCGTTTGTTTAAAATTCCTATGAAAAGCATGCGATTTAAATATGCATGCAGTAATATTAATAACTAGAAATGTACTTTTTCTGGATAAAATGTGAGTGGTGCAAAATCATTATCTCTGATTCAGAACATCATGGGATTGGTGCTCATTGTAGCAATGACTATGATAGCGATTAACTTTACTTTATGCTATATATCCATGAGTCAAAGGCTAAAACATTTAGTGTCATACAAAAATAATAACTATAAAAGCTATCAAATGTCTTATGTTCACTTGATTAGCGTGTTGCTAGCATTAAGCTAGTCATGTTGTCATCATGCTAGCTACATGCTAATTGGGTTAGTATCATACTGGCTATATGCATTATTTTAGCAACATGCATGCTTATCTAGTAAGCAGCATGCAAGCATTATGCTGCTGCAGTGACTGAAAGGAATATTCCTCATTGAGTTTATGTTGCAAGGGTGTTTTATTGTGTAACTGCTGGAAGTGTTGAAGGTGATTTGCGATTTGGTGCCCTTAGCCAAATGTGGGCTCAGGCCTCATGTTTATATGACCTTTTAGGCTCTTTGAATGAAAGTTTATGGAGCTTGTTGCTAGGGAGCTCAAAACTTGTTAGGGAATGACAAGGGGTGTCCAAGAAGATGCTTAAGACAGATTGGTTGTTTTAGTCTGTGTCTCTCTGACATTGCTATGTAATAATAATATTATTTAATCTATTTACAAGTGTTGGGCAGTAGCATCACTACATAATTCCTACACCTTGTTAACTTGCTTAATGACTGAGTTATTTATCTGAGAGAATTCTTAAATAATGTCCATGAAATCTTTTATTTCCCACCCACATAACACAGTAAGAAATCCAAAATGAATGACAAGGAAATAAACCTGCAAAATTAAAGGGTGAGACTGTGAGGATTTGGTAAATTCAACTATAATAATTTAGTGTGTGAAAAATTTGTGACCCGACAAGCTGCATTTGGGATTGAATACCGTGAATGGAAAAGCATAGTCATGATTTTAGCATTTGTTTATTCATTCATTCATTCATTCGTTTTCCTTCGGCTTAGTCCCTTATTTATTAGGGGTCGCCACAGCGGAATGAACTGCCAACTATTTCAGCATATGTTTTACACATTGGATGCCCGTGCATCGTGCCCAGTACTGGGAAACACCCATACACTCTCGCATTCACACACGCTCTCATACTCTATGGCCAATTTGGTTTATTCAATTCAGTTATAGCGCATGTATTTGGACTGTGGGGGAAACCGGAGCAACCCACGCAAACACAGGGAGAACATGCAAACTCCACACAGAAATGCCAACTGGCCCAGCTGGGACTCGAACCAGTGACCGTCTTGCTGTGAGGCGACAGTGCTATATTGAAAATGTATTATTACATTGTAAACACTTTTTTTGTGTGCTGGTATTACCCTATGGTCTGTGATTACATTATAAGTTGCCACAGTGTTTTTATAATGTAGTACTTGTTACATTGTTCATTTTTTTTTTACATTACATGCAGTTATTACATTGCTACAGTTGCTACAGTATTCAGTCAGTTATGCCTTCAAACAATTTGAGAAATTATGTTGTCTGTATCTTATATATATTAATCAAACATCAAAAGAATAAAATCACTCACTGCTCTTGTCTGAATAACTGTTCTAACGTTTTACCTTTATTTTAATTTACACCGTGAAGTTTATATACAGTATCCATTATTATTTGATTATATTATTCAGTTTCATGCATATTGCATGTTTTTCCTTTTTTTATTTCAAGGAACTAAACCAATGTAACATTGACATTTTTGGCAATGAGAGAAGCTATAATAGTTTATTATTATGATTTATATATATATATATATATATATATATATATATATATATCCTGAAGCACATTATAACAAATTGAAATGAGAGATTTGAAAAAGAACACTAGTCAAAGTTAGAGAACACTTTTTGATGTATCAGGGTTAATCTGTCATCTGATGGTAAATTCCTTATTTATCTGACAAACCCTATTTAACTGGCAGACTAACATTCCAGTTTTCACTGACTTTGTAAGATTTCTAGAATATTGCATTGCTAACTCATTCAGGAGCCCCCAACATAAGTTGTGCACAAAAGAAAAATGCTGGATAGGATAGAATAATACAGAGAATCTCAATGTGCAGTCGCTTCAACACTACAGACTGGAACTGTTCTCCAGTTTAGCTCTGAACAGAATAAAAAACAGTTATTACTGAGGACCATGTTGTGTGGACAGAGAACTAATCAAAAGTTCACTTTAGTGATGAAAGCAATTTATTTGGGTACTATTTGGGTAAAGAATATATATTTATTGTCATCAAACTGAGGGAAAGAAAGTGTGTAGAAGTCATTGCAAGGTGGATTGGGAAGTGTCATAGTTTTAGGATATTTTCTGCAGCAGGAGTTCATAAAGCTTCATGGCAGAGTGAAAGCAAATGTTAATCAGAAGCTCCGTTGGCAACATATCGTTCCTTCCCTGTGTTCATTGTCCAATCAGCCAGAAATTGTCATGCTGGATGAGCAAAACAGGTTCCTTCAAGGAAGAAGTTCCTTGAATACATTGAAATAATGAAATGTTTAGCCCAGAGTCCTGATCTAAATCTGATTGAAAAGCCAAAGTTATGGCTAAGACACCTACTGTCACTGAACTGTAAAAGCTGATCAAGATCAAAGCAGAGCAGTGTCAGAAACATGATGTCTGTGAGAGACTAGTGATGTCCTGCATGTGAGAAACTAGTGATGTCTGTTAGAGAATAGTGATCTTCTGTGAAAGACTAGTGATGTCCTGTAAGAGACTATGTCCTGTGAGAGACTAGTGATCTTCTTTGAGAGACCAGTGATCTTTCTTTGAAAGACTAGTGATGTCCTGTGAGAGACCAGTG
>CAIGQV010011409.1:0-12397 GCA_903798115.1 Danio jaintianensis
GGCGTTTTCCATAGATTTCCCCATAGTGGAAGTTTCCACATAGCATTGTAGTTCCCCTCCCGCTGGGGAACGTAACGGTTACTAAAGTAACCCTCGTTCCCCGAGGGGGGGAACGGAAATGCTATGTGGAAACTTCCACTATGGGGATTTCGTCAGAAAGCCAATCACTCTGAAGAGTAATTAAACGGGCCAATGAAATGCCAATGAGTTGGCGGTGTCAGCGTGCACAGCTGGCAGCAATCATAATCAGCTTGTGAATAAGAATGCTCGCTGTGCCACACAACCACACCTTTTCTAGCTGAAGAAGCCGAACTACAGCTGTCAGCTAAGGCGCAATCCCTGTGGCGAAGGAACATAGCATTTCCGTTCCCCCCCTCGGGGAACGAGGGTTACTTTAGTAACCGTTACGTTCCCCAGCGGGAGGGGAACTACAATGCTATGTGGAAACTTCCACTATGGGGAAATCTATGGAAAACGCCACAGTGATTGAACCTTACCACGTCGCTGGTGAGAGGTTTGCCAGGCTCCAGCGTGAGCGCACCATCATCACCAGAGACGCAGCCCACCAACGTGCCCCCCTGGCCCTAACTTACCTTACTTACCTGTGAAGCACTTAAGGCTTATTTATATTTTTTGGGGAGTCGTAAAAAATACACCTAGTTAAGATTCTAGGAATTTTAAATTACGACAGTACGTTGGGAAGCGTGCAGTCCCGATAGGGAGGACGCTGCGGAGGCCACCTGCTGCCCAATGGGGAGACCTGGTGGCAGGAAGACATATGGACTAACCCTGAAAGGGGGAGAACACATATGAAGGATGGTTAGCGGGGAGGGAAGACACGGGCCCGCCTGAGAGGGGGGAACTACACCGTGGCTGAGTGAAGCATATGGGATCGCCAGAGGGGATCGCGCATAGCAGGCACCTATACCCAGAACGCGGGCTGACCAAGTGGGCATGCCAACTACGCAATGGGCCAGGCACCTGACTCCTCCGCTGAGTCAGATGCTGGGGGCCTCGGAGGAACTCTGTAGGGTTCGCCAATGGGGAACTCAACTGAACAGAGTGAAAAAAGCGCACGTATCTCTGTGTTAGAGAGAAAGGCGCAGCAAGCGTGTTACAACACCAACCCAGTTTCCTCATTCACCGGAGTTAACTAGCACACGTGAGGAAACCGGTACCACTCGAAGATTATAAAATCTCGCAAATGTATTAGGTGTCGCCCAGCCCGCAGCTCTACAGATGTCTGTTAAAGAGGCGCCGCGTGCTAACGCCCAAGAGGAAGCGACGCTCCTAGTGGAGTGCGCTCTCACCCCCGGGGGACATGGCTCGCCCTGGCACTGATAAGCGAGGGAGATGGCATCCACTATCCAGTGGGCCAACCTCTGTTTGGATACGGCACTTCCCTTCTGCCGACCACCGTAACAGACAAAGAGCTGCTCAGAGGATCTAAAGCTCTGAGTGCGGTCCACATAAAGTCGCAAAGCGCGAACGGGACACAGCAAGGAAAGGGCTGGGTCTGCCTCCTCCGTGGGCAGCGCCTGCAGGCTCACTACCTGGTCTCTAAAGGGAGTGGTAGGAACCTTGGGCACGTAACCAGGCCGGGGTCTCAGGATCACGTGAGAGTAGTCTGGCCCGAATTCCAGGCACGAGTCACTGACCGAAAACGCCTCCAGATCCCCGACCCTCTTGATCGATGCCAACGCAACCAGCAGAGCTGTCTTTAAGGACAGAAATCTCAAGGATACTGAGTCGAGTGGTTCGAACGGATCTCCGCGTAGGCTAGTGAGCACTACAGAGAGATCCCAAGAGGGCATGAGAGGGGGGCGGGAAGGATTTATACGCCTCGCACCTCTGAGGAACTGGATGATGAGGTTATGCCTTCCCACCGTGCCGCCATCCACCGCGTCATGATGAGCGGAAATGGCGGCAACGTAAACCTTCAGTGTGGAGGGTGACAGCCTCCGCTCCAATCTATCCTGAAGAAAAGAAAGCACAACACTTATCTGGCAAGTCCGGGGGTCTTCTCGGAGAGAAGCACACCACTCAGTGAATAGACTCCACTTCAGGGCGTAGGCATGCCTCGTAGAGGGTGCTCTAGCCTGAGTGATGGTGTTAACCACCGCAGCCGGTAGGTCACCTAAGTCTGCCGCGCTCCGTCTATGGACCACACGTGGAGGTTCCAGAGATCTGGACGCGGGTGCCAAATGGTGCCCTGTCCCTGAGAAAGAAGGTCCTTCCTCAAAGGGATCCGCCAGGGAGTGGCCGTCGCGAGGAGAGAGAGTTCTGAAATCCAGGTCCGGTTGGGCCAGAGGGGCGCAACTAGCAAGACCTGCTCCTCGTCCTCCCTGACCTTGCACAATAATTGTGCGAGTAGGCTCACTGGGGGGAACGCATATTTGCGCATGCTCCGAGGCCAGCTGTGAGCCAGTGCGTCCGTACCGAGGGAGGCCTCGGTTAGGGAATAAAACCACTGGCAATGAGTGCTCTCGGAGGAAGCAAACAGGTCGACCTGGGCTTCTCCGAAGTGCGCCCATATCAGCTGGACAGACTCGGGGTGGAGTCGCCATTCTCCCTGGCGTGGAAGCTGCCGTGAGAGCGCATCGGCTGCACGGTTGAGCTCGCCGGGGATGTGAATGGCACGCAACGATTTCAGTCGCGTATGACTCCAGAGGAGCAGACGGCGAGCGAGCTGAGACATGCGGCGAGAGCGAATACCCCCCATGCGGTTGATATACGCTACCGCCGCCGTGCTGTCCGTCCTGACCAGCACGTGTTTCCCCTCTAGCACCGGTAAAAAACGGGGCAGAGCGAGATACACTGCCAACAGCTCCAGGCAATTGATATGCCAATGCAACCGGGCTCCTTTCCATGGACCCGCAGCTGCATGCCCGCAACACATGGCTCCCCAGCCCGTACTGGAAGCATCTGTCGACACGACAACATGCCTGGACACTTGTTCTAGAGGCACCCCAGCCTGTAGAAACAGAGGGTCCGTCCAAGGGCTGAAGGTGCGGCGACACAGCGGAGTGATTGTCACCCGGTGCGTGCCCGCTCGCCATGCGCGTCTGGGGACCCGATCGTGAAGCCAATGCTGAAGTGGTCTCATATGGAGCAATCCGAGCGGCGTGACAGCGGCTGCAGATGCCATATGCCCCAGGAGCCTCTGAAAGAATTTCAGTGGGACCACAGTTTTCCTGTCGAACTCTTTCAGACAGGTCAGCATCAGCTCGGCGCGCTCTCGGGAGAGGCGCGCCGTCATGGTGATCGAATCCAGCTCCAACCCGAGAAAAGAGATGCTCTGCACAGGGGCGAGCTTGCTCTTTTCTCGGTTGACCCGAAACCCCAATAGGTCGAGGTGCCGGAGCACCCTGTCCCTGTGCGTAATCAATTGATCCCGCGAGTGAGCTAAAATCAGCCAGTCGTCGAGATAATTGAGCACGCGGATGCCCGCGAGCCGAAGAGGCGCCAGGGCACCCTCCGTGAGTTTGGTGAAAACCCGCGGAGACAGAGAGAGCCCGAAGGGGAGGACTTTGTATTGCCATGCCTGACCCTCGAACGCAAACCGCAGAAACTGCCGGTGGCGTGGAAGAATAGAGACATGAAAATACGCGTCCTTCAGGTCTATTGCTGCAAACCAATCCTGAGGACGGACGCACCGAAGGATGCGCCTCTGCGTGAGCATTCTGAACGGCAGCCTGTGAAGGCAGCGGTTCAAAACGCGCAGATCTAGGATTGGCCGTGACCCACCGCTCTTTTTGGGTACGATGAAGTAGGGGCTGTAAAACCCGCTCCTCATCTCGGCTGGAGGGACCGGCTCGATTGCATCCTTCGCCAGGAGGACAGCAATCTCCTCGCGCAAGACAGGGGCGGACCCGGGGCTGACCCTGGTGAAATACACGCCCGTGAACTTGGGAGGCCGTTTGGCGAACTGAATCGCATAGCCGAGTCTGATCGTACGAATGAGCCACCGCGACGGGCTGGGCAGCGCTAACCAGGCTGACAGAGCTCGCGCTAGTGACATCATCGGCACGATCGTTGACATACCAGCGGTGGGGCAGCGCGGAATGGGAGAGCTCACCCCGGGAGCCATAGGGTCCCGAGGAAGAGCAGGAGGCAAGAGATTCACACTCACCTTCGTCCCAGAGTCCGGAAGGGGGGGCTGGAGTGCAAGAGAAGGGAGCCCGTCCTCTAACACACTCAGAGCCCGTGGCGAGATGCACCGATCCTGCGAGCTGGAAGGCATAGCGTCCCAGACTGGCAGTGTTCGGGCTGTCACATCCAGAGAAGGGGGAAAATGCTCTTTTATTGAAAATTTTGCGGCCGCCGGCCGTGAGGCTAGCAGCCTGGTGTTGAAAAACACCGTTTGATGTTGGTTCGCTCGGCCCTCCACCGAGGAAAGAGCAAGTCCCCTCTTCTCCGGATGGCCCGTCTCAGGGTCGCTTCGCAGTCCGTTTACCGGACTTAACGGCGCCCTGGGGCGGGGGCGCTGAACGCCTGCGAGGTGCTCGACGCTGCCGTTTAGCCGGTGGAGCGGGCAGAGGCAGTGGAGCAGGTCTTGATGCCGCAGGCGGGCGCCCTCGGCGAGGAGCAGCCGAGGTGGATGGTTCGGCGGGAGGAGCGGTTTTACGAGCCCGCCGATAGATGACCTCACCCATCGCACTCGACTGCTCTTTCACCGCTGTGAATTCCTGGGTGAACTCACCAACGGTGTCGCCGAACAGGCCAGCCTGGGATATGGGTGCGTTAAGAAAGCGAACCTTGTCAACGTCACGCATATCTGCCAGGTTTAGCCAGAGGTGGCGCTCCTGGACCACTAGTGTGGCCATCGTCCTTCCCAGGGCACGCGCAGCCGACTTGGTGGTACGCAGAGCATAGTCGGTTGCGGTGCGGAGCTCGTGCATCAAGCCTGGGTCGGAACCACCCTCGTGCAGCTGGGCCAACGCCTGCGCTTGGTAGCGCTGATACGTTGCCATAGCATGCAAGGCGGAAGCAGCCTGGCCCGCAGCAGTGTAAGCTCTGCTCCCGAGGGACGCAGATAACTTACATGCTTTGGACGGAAGACGAGGTTGACCACGCCAGGAAGAGACACCACGCGGGCAAAGATTGACCGCAATGGCGCGCTCCACCTGGGGAATCGCCTCGTACCCCCTGGCTGCTCCACCGTCAAGGGTGGTGAGAGAGGAAGCGCACGCAGATCGGGCAGAGAAAGGTGCCCTCCAAGACTGCGTGAGCTCACTGTGCACTTCCGGGAAGAAGGGGACGGGAGGCTTAGAAGGCTTGGCCCTCCTCTTAGCCTCCACGTAGCACCCATCTAGTCGGTCCGGCCGCGGGGCTGGGGGATAAACCATCTCCAGACCCACCGCCGAAGCAGCCCGGGAAAGCACGGCCAACATATCTGCTTCTAGATCCGGCGCCTCGCTCACTACCCCGGAGGGAGGGAGCGGGTCCGGATCCTCGTCAGAATATGACAGCCCACCCTCCGATGCCGCGATGGACATCTGATCCTCGGTGTCATCGAGTGAGAGGGCGACCATCCGAGAGGATGGAGCGCTTCTCTCACTTGAAGCTTGGATGGAGCGCGCTGAGGAGCGGGAGGTCCGCGAGCCCGAGGGCGGCGGATTGACTCCCACTGTAACCCTCAGATCTGCCCGAGTGCCAACCGACTTGCGGGGGACAGCAGGGGTGGTTCGCTCTTTTGCAAGAGCGAGCCGCGATCTTAGCTGCGCCACAGACATGCCATCGCAGTGATGGCATGAACTGCCCGCGAGCACTGAATTAACATGCTGGACCCCCAGACATGCAACGCAGTGCTCGTGCCCATCATCCGGGGACAGGAAACCACCGCATCCAGAAACGCACGGTCGGAACGACATCTTTAAAAAGACGCGCTGCTCGACCGTGTTGCTCTTTTAGGGAAATTTGCTCTTTACTATACAAACCGCTCTTGTAGAACCGGACCAGAGAAACGCCCAGGGACGGGAGAATGAACCCAGCTCGACCGCCGCTGCCTGCGTTGTAGCTCGCTCTGGGACCGGGAGAAACAGCTCGTTCTGAAGCCACTCTTTCTCTCTCTCCTGGAGATCTTTAGCGATACTCTCAGTTGCGTGAGGCTTCTGAAAGCGAAAAGGTGTGGTTGTGTGGCACAGCGAGCATTCTTATTCACAAGCTGATTATGATTGCTGCCAGCTGTGCACGCTGACACCGCCAACTCATTGGCATTTCATTGGCCCGTTTAATTACTCTTCAGAGTGATTGGCTTTCTGACGAAATCCCCATAGTGGAAGTTTCCACATAGCATTGTAGTTCCCCTCCCGCTGGGGAACTTGTTTTGACCTATAGTTTTTCTGTACATATCCATGCCATTTTTGATGCTGGTATTTCTGATAATTTCCCTGTGATTTTTGAACCTGTTATTCCATATAATCAACCCATCCTTTCTCAGCCTGTCTTTCTTTCTCGTGTTTTCCATGCAAATTCTGCTCTTGAGTTTTCTAATTCTTACACCAAGTTTCTTTCGAATCTGATGCTTCTTTGCCATCTTGTTCAGACACTAAACAACTTGCTGAAATTTTTAACTCTGCTTGTCATTTTGCTTTAAATGAAGTTGCTCCTCTTAAACTTAAGAGGTCTAGAGTCAGTTCAAATCCTCAGCCCTGGTTAAATTCATCTACCCGTACTCTCAGGCAAGAGTGCAGAAGGGCTGAGCGCAGGTGGAAAAAGGATGGGCTTCAGGTTTACTACCAGATTTTAAAAGATTGCTTAAATGCATGTCAAGACTCGGTCAGTGAGGCTAAATCTAAATATTTTTCAAAGTTGATTGCTAAAAACGCAAGTAAGCCAAAAGTCCTATTAAAAACCGTAAATTCAGTTCTTAAACCAATTGTTTGCTTAGTTCCTGTTGTCAATCTGGAGACATGCATAAATTTCTCTGAATTTTTTGCTCAGAAAATACAAGATATTAAATCACACCTCTTTCCTGCTGACATAGATCACTCTAATTCGGTCCCTTCATCCAGCAGTTTCACAAATTTTCAGCCAGTATCTTCTTCTCAGCTACTTAAAATAATTTCTCAGATGAAACACCTTTTGTCCTTCAGATGTACTGCCTTGCCGTCTATTTAGAGAGGTTTTAGATACAATCTGCCCTTCCCTCTTAGCTGTAATAAACAGCTTATTAATAAACAGGGTTTTTCCAGATGTTTTCAAACATGCTGTTTTACAGCCCCTATTAAAGAGGCCTCATCTTGATCCCGCTGTGCCTGACCACTACAGGCCCATTTCTAAACTCTCATTTATCTCAAAAGTTTTAGAGAAAATTGTACTTTCACAGTTGACCTCATATTTGGATATTTTTTATATTTTAGACCCGTTTCAATCTGGTTTTAGAGCAAAACACAGTACTGAGTCTGCACTACTGAAAGTCACAAATGACATTTTACTCTCCATGGATTCTGGGTCATCTGCGATTTTGATACTTTTAGACCTAAGCGCTGCTTTTGATACCGTTTCTTTTGTCTATCCCTCGGTCTCGCTGCAAATCAAAAGGTGATCGAACTTTCTGTGTTGTGGCCCCAAGGCTCTGGAACAGTCACCCTTTAAACATCAGGATTTCTCCATCATTGGATGCTTTTAAATCTAACTTAAAACTTATTTTTACTCCCTTGCCTTTGAATGACGCATGCATGCTATTTCTTATCTGTATTTTAGTATTAAATATATACATATATATTTCCTTTTCTTATATTTTTAATACAAGTTTTATTTTATTTTCTTAAATATTTTATTTTATTATAAAGCACTTTGGATCAACTACGGTTGTGTAAAATTGTGCTCTATAAATAAAGTTTGCCTTGCCTTGCCTTTGAACTATAAATATAAAGAAACTCATTCTCACAGAAATAGATGCCAAAATGCCTTTTGTAGTGCCCTTTTGTCTTTTTAACAGTAAACAACAACAATAATGCAATAAGGACCTGCATACTACAAAATATACTACAAGCATACTACCTGCATACTACAAGCTCTGCCACAGGAAAATTATTTTTAATTAATTTTTAATGCTAGTTATAATTAAAATCAACATTTCTCTTAGTTAATTCATTAAGTGTCTGAAAGTATTTTGTGCTTTCTCTGTTTCTCCGTTTAGTATATTCCTTATAATGAACAGTCAAATGCAAACTCAGAATATGAATTAAACATTAATTACTAAAACTGACCTAAGACAAAAATAACATGTTTCTTTTTAATATTGTAGAATAGTGTTGCGTCCTTTTCTTTGTATAACCTAAACCAGAATAGCACATTTGAAATGGTTGTCTCTACTGATCTAAATTTACATTTACTTCAGCCTGAGGCTTGTTCATTTCACTTTTGGATTGAACGAGATTTTACATTTGGCCAAAAAACAACAACTTTTTATTATAAAAAACCCAGAGTGGTCAGTTCAGCTGAGGAAAAATGTAACCTTTGTTTAAATAACAGTTATTAGTTGCTTTTTAGGTTGTATAACACAATATCCAAATGCCTTACTTTTAAAAAAAAAAAAGTAACATAAGTATACTACATAAATATATCCACTTCAAGCTTATAAAGGTCATGAGACTTGCTAGGACAGACAGGTGAACCACTACTTCCACCTGTAGCCAGTTCGTGTTGGCAAAATGTATTTTTGTTTGTACTAATTCTCCTCAGCCCATTGCTCAGTGACCATTACTTGTTGCTGATACAGAATCAGGGTGAATGTATTTGAACAAAAACGTTTTGTCATTCTCGTCGGGCTGATTTAACATATAGGCTAAGGTTGCAAAGGGCTGCATCTCATAAACTAATGATTTAAACCAAAAGTCTCAACTAAAAGTTTAAATCACACTTCAAGTCTCTTCAAAAACAACCTTTAATAAAAACTTCAAACCCAAGATCTGTGAATATTGCACAATAAATTATGAAGTCAAGATGAACATTATTGTTTTTTCACTATGTGTGGACATACATTCATTCATTCATTTTCCTTCAGCTTAGTCCCTTTATTTATCAGCGATTGCCACAGCGGAATGAACCGCCAACTTATCCAGCATATGTTTTACACAGCGGATGCCCTTCCAGCTGCAACCCAGTACTGGGAAACTTCCATACACACTCATCCACTCATACACTACGGCCAATTTAGTTTATTCAATTCACCTATAGCGCATGTCTTTGGGCTGTGGGGGAAACCGGAGCACCTGGAGGAAACCCACACGAACACGAGAAGAACATGCAAACTCCACACAGATAAATAACCTATAAATAACTAAGATAACTTAACTTAACAACTGGAGCGGTAATCTAAAAATACTATACTAACATTACATATACTATGAATACTTAACTATACAACTATAAAAGTAGGCTACTTTTACATAAGACAGAACAATATTGTGGAAGAAATTGTGCAAAAGAGGTATTTAAGTTTGAAAAAACAAGCACTGCAACATGATTTGTGGTATATTCACAAATAAACGTTGTTTTTCCTTATTTAGTCAGTAAGATGGAGTTTAAGTAAAGTGTCCGGTGCATATGGAGGGAGAAGAGCATTTCTACAGGTGGTTTGTCAAGCTCACTCACCTGGTGAAGCACATTCAGAAATGTACAATGTTTTTCAAGAGATATGGAGTGATTGTAAGAAAGTGTCTGGTGCAAATGTGCAAAACTGGTGCAAATGTCTGAAAATGTGTCAGAGATGAAAGAGTGTGTTATTTGTAATAATACACATTTTATATAAAGTGATAAAAACTAAAAGTTTCAAACTTGTATCTTAGTAAGCTGAACCGGTTACAAACATAGGCTACTCGCATCTTCCACTTCCAAAATGCTGAGTCACAGAGACGCAGCTCCATGTCGGCTCTTGGGATGTTACACTTGTTGCTCACTCAAAATGTAGGCTATAGTGTTACCAGGCACCCAATCCTTCAACAGGATCTTTGTAATGCAGTGTTTTGTTTGTAAAAATAAGACAATAACCTCTGGAAAATACAAAGTTTGCCTATTTCTGTTGTAGGAAAAACTTGAGTATTTTTGTTTAATTATTATTCTTAAGTATGTCTAGTATGTTTGGGGATTTGTGCTTTTTCTCAATTACAATCCAAACTGACTAACAGTACTTTTACTTGAGCACATTTCTTAAGAAGACACTGTCATTTATAATCCTTACAATATTTAAACTGTGTAGTTGCATAAAAAAAATCACCCATATTATGCACTTTAAATGTGGTAAACAAACAATTCAGCATGATTTATAGTTGATTTAAGATTTGATTTAAGATTTATAGCTCTTACGTTTTTCCATAGCTATGCATTCTTCTATGGAAGAATGCACAAGATCGAGTGCAAGTAAAATCCAGTGATGGAAATTTGATTACAGCTAGTTTTTAGTTGTTTTTAGTTGATATTAGATATGATATGTCAAGTGTTTTTTATGAAATGTTAAAAATCTCTTCCCAACTAAATAAAAAAGAAAGGAACATTCTACTGTAGGCTAAATAAATTGTAAATGATGCTTAAGGATCTCGGTGGATAAATTGTATTTTTTTACACATTGACCATATAATGTCTACACTAAAAAAAACATTGTATCAATTAATCAAATTACTTCAACTTGTTACACATAATTACTTTTTTTCAGAAAATGTTTATAGAGTTTAAAATAAAGTTTGTAATAAGTCTAATAAGTTTTTCAGTGTACTGATGATGATAATTACAGATGATTATTGTATATAATACGAGGGAGACAGACAATAGAGGCGCATAATTAACAAAACAGGAAAATAAAATTTAATTTAAATTTGATCATTAACTGATAAACTTGATAATATTTGTACAGTTGTGACCCGTTGGATTGACCATGATATTAACAATAAAAAAATTAATAAAAAGTATAAACATAAAAAACAAAAAAGACGATGTGTTGAACCTGATCTTGTTTTTGTCATCTAAGTAATTGCATCGTCACTTAGTTACTCAGCTCGTTGTTTGATTGGCTGGTTTCAGTTCCACTCACGCATCATGTTGTGAGCATATAAAAGATGAACGCGCTCCTACATTTTACTCACTTCTTATTTATTTCGTAGAAGCATTTTGATAATAAAACCTGTCGAGATGGAGACTTGCCAGATTCGCCAGAACTACGACCGCGACTGCGAGGCTGCGATCAACAAGATGATCAATCTGGAGCTTTACGCTGGATACACCTACACCTCCATGGCAAGTGTCTGTTTGATCAGAAGCGTTTTTCGGCGAGTTGCTTATCTGTTGATTATTGTTTTCCATTATTGACACCACTATCAGACGCTCAATAAAAACATTTTTAATGGAAAATGTAGGCTACAAATAGACCCTTTAATAATTTATTTATTTATAAATAATTTATATATTTATACAAATCGGTTGAATTTATTTGTAGTGGCTTAAAGCAAGTAGCCTACATAAAAAAAGCTGTAAATAAATTAGTCAGTAATGCCATATTTTCCTTTTCAAGGGATAAGTCATTTAATTAATATGATGCATATTAACCCTTCATTACACTCAACACTGGTTCTAACCATATAAAAACATACAAGTCCAAATGCAATGAGCTGTGATCCACATTAGTTTTATTGTAATTTTTTTGTATATACCCGTCCTGTAAATGGTTATGGCTGCAGATCTTGTTCAGTGGTAATTTAGACTTTAACTGGATGTTTTTTGTCGGCCACATTTAAAAATGAACCGTCCTTGATGAGAAGTCTTGTTGTTTAACACATATAGTAACATCAATTCTTATTCGGATCTCTGATTTTGCACAGGCTCACTACTTCAAACGGGACGATGTGGCCCTTCCTGGATTTGCTAAGTTCTTCAAGAAGAACAGCGAGGAGGAGCGCGAACATGCTGAGAAATTCATGGAGTTCCAGAACAAGAGAGGTGGACGCATTGTCCTTCAGGACATCAAGGTGCTTTTCTGTCCTTCTGAATTTAAAGCTTTTACCTTTAAACAGTGTAACATAAGCAACTCTAGTCATTGTTTTGTTGTTCAGGAATGGTCTTAACTTGCTCACTGATCTTGTATCTGCTCTTCAGAAGCCTGATCGTGATGTGTGGGGAAATGGACTGATTGCTATGCAGTGTGCTCTTCAGCTGGAGAAGAATGTCAACCAGGCTCTGCTGGACCTGCATAAGCTCGCCACTGAGATGGGAGACCCTCATGTGAGTGACCCCTAAATTTGTCTCCATGTTACTTTGAAAAGTAGTTTATTAGTTTAATTACTATTCTGGGAAGGTATCATCCAATATAGTCTTCTGATGTTTTGTCCAACAGCTGTGTGATCTCCTAGAGTCTCACTACCTGGATGAGCAGGTTGAGGCCATCAAGAAGGTTGGTGAC
>CAIGQV010011425.1:0-13708 GCA_903798115.1 Danio jaintianensis
CACAGAGGGACGAGAGGAGGGGTGCATGGTGAATAGTTTTTATGTCCCTCTGCTCGATTAAGGTGATGCATTTTTTTACTTTTGCATTTTTTAACAAAATGTATCTTTCTTGATATTTCAGATACTAATTATATCCAGGATGTGATCCCCATATGTTTACAAACTTTTAAGACAAGCATCAACTTAAAAATCAGGACATAAAAACTATTCACCATGCACCCCTCCTCTCGTCCCTCTGTGCCCCCACGTACCCGCAGGTTTGACAATAGGCGCACAGAGCCAAAACCAATTCAAGGGGCTAAGAGGGAGGACAAAAATATGAACACAGGATCTTCATCCCCCCGTCGTGGCACTCGAGGACCACCTGAGTCTTCCAGGTTGAAAGGCCCTGGTCAAGGTGCACGGGCCCCAGTGGTTAAGTCCAAACTGGTGCGGCCACAGAGGAATGGTGCTCACGCAATACCAGCAGTCTCAAAACCAAAAAGTGGGCGCACTGTATCAAACCTAGCCCCAGCTGTGGATCCAAATTGCAACGAGCCAAGCCTACCTTGTCTTTGCTGTGATGGCCATTCACCTCAGGATAGTAACAGCCTTTTTAATCACAACCATAACAACAATAACACTGTAAACATCAGGCAACAAATGAAGATACCGCCACCATCTCCTCCGAATGAATTGCCTTTTCCAAAACAAGAAACTGAAGACGATATGTGTAAGCCAGAAGAAAAACAACCTGATGACTTACCTTTCCCAGTGGAGGAGAAAGAGGAGGAAAATGGTAATGTGGATAAAAAAGAGGGCGGTGACCTCAAAAATGATGACTGCAGTGTAAACGTGATTGCCAATGTTGATATGAATGGCAATGGCAATTGTGATGGTAAAGATGATGACGAAGATGACGATGAAGATGATGATGATGATACTCTTGTCCCTTCTTGCTGCAATTGCCCAGAATCCATGCTGGACTTCTCTCTTACATCTTCTACCTCATCTTCTTCCACATCCATTAGTAGCTGCTCAGATCTGGAGTGTGACTGCCCTGATACATTTTCATTGTCATCCCAGGACCAAGAGGCCCCTGAATGCTATCCATCTTCTTGTTCCCCACTCTCCAGCTGTCCTTCCTTTCAGTCCAATGCCATACCATTGGATCTCAACATTTCTGCCAGATCACCTTGCTCATCTGATGAAGGCTATCCCTCAGCACCTTGCTCTCCTTCTGACTATACAGAGAGCAAGTTTTCAGAAGAAGAAAAATGTATTAAAGTGGATCTTCTCCATTTTTTGGACTCCATAGAAGAGTTGGGTAAAATGGATTTGTTCTACCGCATTGTTAGGCTGGCAAATTGGCAACTGGATGGAGAGCTGATTCTCAGAGATAGGTTGGATCATCAGCAGAAGCTTCAGAGGGTCAACAAAGAGGTGAAGTTGGCTTATTTTGTGAAACTTCAACAAGAAGGGTTCAACTTTGACGATGAGGATATCACTGGAGTTTTGGACGAAATGGGCAACATTGACATTCCATGCAAGTTTTATAAAAGCAACAAATCAAGTGACTCCCAGGAATTTTCTGATGCTGGGGTGGATCTGACAGCTCCTTCTGACCTTGATGAAACTCCTTCCTCTGATTCACTTGCTCCATCACCATTAGAGCCTCCTCCCCGGCCCCCAAAACCTCCAACAAGGCATGTGAGTGTTCAGCAGGGATCACACACATATGAGAACATCAGTGGGCATACCTTCTCAGCCTCATCTACCAATAATGCTACTTCTTTCTCCACAAGTGTCACAGTTTCTTCCCTGGCATCCTCATCCCCAGCCTTGAAACCTCCTGCCCTTCCACCTCCACCATCACAGCCTGTGCCCTACTTCTCTCTTAATACAGACAGACCTGCTCTCTCCTCCCCCACACCACCCATCCCTCCACCAAGAAGACGTCATAAAGCCCGACTAGAGGCTCAAAGACTTGCTGAGCTTGAAAGAGAAAAGACTCCTCTATACCTTCCACCTCCAACTTCAAGACCTCCTCCATTGCCACCACCACCTGCAATGTCTTCTCCCCCAGCTATCCCACCTCCACCATCACTCCCACCGCCTCCATCTTTTCATGCTCTGGATGTGGAAATCCGAAAGTTGCTTGCACTAGCAGGCCTCACCCAAGCTGAATTGCTTAAACTTAGTCCTGAATTGGGTGTCTGTGTAGACATAGTTGTGGAGAATGAACAGCAGCCAATGTCTGATGTCTCACAAATTGGAGAAATCAGTGCAAACAGAGCACACAAGGAAGACAGTGTGGATAAGCAGTTACATTGCAGATTGAGGGAAGAAACCAAATTTGGGAAAGATATACAGAAGGTAGAAACTCTCAGTGAAAAGGAAATTTCTAAAGACGAACAGAAAGAAGCGTACAGGACAACATCCTTCACAGAAATGGCAAGACGACGAAAGAGAAATGGTGGAAACTGTACCCAAAACTGCAGCTGTGGTTTTGGATCTCCAAACTCATATTACAGCACTGATCTTAGCAATACAAGCATCCCGAATGTGAGCTTTGGGAGTTTTGATTATACTTCAGTGATTTCAGACACCCCACCTCCTCCACCTCCACGACCATTACCCCCTTGCCCACCAGTTATTTCCAATCCTCCTGAATTTCCCCCTCTCAAGCCATGCACTCTACCTGCCAATGCATCTCGACCTGATAGATTTGATTGGCTGATAGCCTTTACCCCAGATACTGAGCCACCACCTCCTGATATGCGAAAACCATCCAATGATGGCACATTGCAAAAAGGCTCAATTTTAGGCTCAAAGGTCACCACCTTTAAAGAATTACGCAATAGGAGCAAACAGAACTCCCCACCAGCTCCTATTCAACCAGAACCTGATCCAACAGTCATCACCCCAGACCCTGATTTCTTGTACAACCTCAAATGGAGAAGAGAAAAGACAGATGGAGATGGCTGGGAATATACTTCCCAAGCACAAGCCTCTTTTCTTCAGCCACCGCCAACTCCTGCCTCATTGTCCCTCTTTAGGGAAATGTGCCGCCTAAATATACAAGATGATTGCCGAGCCGATCCCAAATTCTCCCAACAAATTGGCTCATCAGTAAGTGAAGGCAGCCTTAGGACTATTTGTGATGATAAAGCTGTTCACACCAAAAAGATTCAGAATGAAGATGACCTGGAAGTCAGGGGAATGGCAGATGGAGCGTGGACTTTGGAGTCCAGGACAACAGGTAAAGTTGCATTTCATAAATATATTTATTTTCCCATGACATGTTTTGTCTTAAAGAGTTCATCCACATCAAACGTAGTGAAAATTCAATGGTATATTAAGAAGAGAATAAAAGAACAATGATCTGATGATATGGAAAGTGGTGAGCCAAGATGAAAATCATACAGGCAGATGGGTAGATGAATCAGCAGAGCAAGACTGGAGGGAATCTCAGAATGCAGCAGGCTTAATGCTGTGTTGTTTCTCATGATGTCACAAAGCCATTTAATTATTCATCCTCTCAGCAGGCCAAGTCCTTTTCTCCCATCCTCTCTTCCTTTCCCTGCCACACATTCTCTTATACTTTCCTCAATCAACCTTCTTATTTTTCAGGCACTAGTTTGTAGTTTATCTGAATTGAAATCAAAAGAATGAGAATTTCAAAACCTTAAATAACCCTACCATCAAAAATATTGTCTCATACAGTAGTCTTGATGCACACCGCACACCTCTTTTCCACTATCCTCAACCTTCCTTTGTCATTTTTCTGACATGCATTGTTATCTCCATTTATAAAATTGATTCTCCTATGCTTGTTATTCTCTCCTCTCATTATTTTCAATTGGTCATTTCACGTTTGCAGTGCTCTTTTCTGTGTTGTTTATCTGCCCAATGGAAAATGCTAATTTGCTTGTATCGGGTTACAACACATTTGACATCAGATTTAAATGGCCTCTAATGTGCCTGTAAATTGAGTAGGAAATACATTAGAGGGAGCCCGCATTTGGGTTTACAAGGTTAGCACATCGCACAACTCTGCTAAAAAAACATGGTTTGGCTAAGTTAGCACTAATCATTTTTCATGGATATTAGTCTTGATTTTTTCAAGTTGTGTGTATGTGTTTTGTATTAGCAAACTGCTATTTAGTGAATCATATTTTTCTAGTTAGCACAAGAACATGACCTTATGCCTTTAAGTGTAGCAAAGGTATGACTCAGGCCTTTACACCAATCACAACACAGCAACAAGGAAAGAGGAAATGCTGAGTCAATCTGACTTTTGAGTGAGACGTTTGAGAGAGAGAGAGAGAGAGAGAGAGAGAGAGAGAGAGAGAGAGAGAGAATGATATCAGCACAGTTCAGGTAAAGTGTAATGCTTTTTATGCAAGCAAACAGTAATACTCATTTGATGAAGCCTAATGAAGTGTAAAATGATTGCAGTGTATGGTTCAGTTTTGTTACACTTTTCAGTTCAGTTGTCGTCTACTCTTTTGAATCAGAAGGTGATTGCCAGTGTTCTATGTCTGAAAGTGCTTATGTCAAGACAGTAGCTTGCCTTTGGCATTGCAGGTGAAATGTGATCCTAGTGCAGCTTTTGTGAGATCCTAGAAAGAGAGAGTCCATGCTTACCCATTGTTGGTTGATTGTTGAGGAATCAGATGTATTGCTGATAGGCTTTACACACTGTATACTTCCATAGAAAAAAGTATATATAATTTGAAGAGGATGTTTTTTTAGTTATACAAATTTAAAGGGTGTGGCACTCATTATTCTGTGCAGTTATTAGGGCCGGGTATGGAGTATGGAGTATTCATTACCAAATTTCAATGAGATGGGTAACTCTTGTCAATGTGACCAAGTGTGTATGATGGCAAATAGAAACTGATAGAAAGATATATGTAATCTTGTTTAAAAAGGAAAAGAAAATTGGCATTGCAAAAAAGTATTGTTGGCTGCACGGTGGCGCAGTGGGTAGCACGTTCGCCTCACAGCAAGAAGGTCGCTGGTTCTCCCCGTGTTCGTGTGGGTTTCCTTTGGGTGCTCCGGTTTCCCCCACAAGTCCAAAAACATGTGGTATAGGTGAATTGGGTAGGCTAAATTGTCCATAGTGTATGTGTGTGAATGAGTGTGTATGGATGTTTCCCAGTGATGGGTTGCAGCTGGAAGGGCATCCGCTGCGTAAAACATATGCTGGATAAGTTGGCGGTTCATTCCGCTGTGGCGACCCCAGATTAATAAAGGGACTAAGCCGAAAAGAAAATGAATGAATCAATGTATGAAAAAGTATTGTTCTGCAACTGTTATTGAATTTAAAGTATCGGTATTCTATCGAAAAGTTACAAAACCAAGCCCTAGCAGTTAAAAGAAAAGAAAATGTGTGCACTTGACTGATTAGTTTTAATGAGTTTTTTTTAACAGTTTATTATAATGTACATCTTTATACAAGTGAATGATAAACATTTTCCTCATAGGCTGTGGCATGTTTTGCCGTGTTCTAATGTTAGTATGATTATTACAACAGAGAAAATTCTCTCTTTACATATAGTGTATTGAATGTCTAAATGAGTTAATTCTCTATCATCTGTTTCATCATATTTACATAAGTGCATTCTCTCTTCAAAATGACACTAACATTTTTCCATTCTCTCTTTTTTCTCCCTCTTTCTTCACTGTTTGCTGGTTTACCATCCTTTCCCATTCTTTCCATTCTGAATCTACATCATTGTTATACATTCATCATCTTTTCACCCCACACCTATAATGCTCCTGTTAAAGTGTCCTCACCACCCCTGTCCCTTTCCTTGACCTCACCTTATTACCTGCACTCTGCTCCCCTGTCACAAGCCTCCCAGTTTTATCACACTGACACTACCAGTGATCATGCCATGTCCCATTATGAGGGTTCTGTAAACATCTCGGATCCCTTGTGCATAAATTCCACTTTTGACTGCAGCAAACATGACTATACTGACTCCCTGTACTCTGCTGGCCCGGAAAACAATACATTTTTGTTCTGTAAACAAGAAAATGCTCTCAATGGTAGCATGGATTCTCAGTATCGCCACTGTTATCACAGTGACAGCTTTCTAGATTCTTTATACATCTGTGGGCATGAGCCTGGCAGCACAAAAAACAGCTTCTGTCCCGTGTATAACAACGAAATTGATTCAATCAGAAATGACGATTCACTTTACAGTGATAGCAGATACTCAGGAAACCCCCTGAATCTGTTCACTGACCCTGAACCACCGACTGACATTAACACACTCACTGAAGGAGACATAACGCCTTACAAAAACATTGACATGCAGACTTACATAACAATGCGAAACCTCAAAAATAAGAGCAATGCGAATAAAACGAGTTATAAAGATGCCGACTCGCTTTTCAATATGAACTCGGGTAACATTAATGGTTCAAAACCAACGAACAATCCGTTTTTTGACAGCAGTGAACCCACAAAACAGGACAAACTTCTATCCTTCCCTGCCTACTACCTTTATAACCCCAAAAACTGTCCCTTGCATAAAGGCGCGCCTCCACGGCTGTCCCCCGTAGGTGCGATCTCTCCTCCCCACAGGACTGGGCCTCCAGTTCCTGGCACAGATGTTGCTCGTCTCTGTTCACCCCTTTTCCCTCGCAGTCACACCATTCCCGCCCTCGCTGCTCCCCTTTATTACCCTTATCTGTACACCCCCCCTGTTGAAGCCCCTGTGCGGGAGCCACTGGTCCCCATACTTCACTCTCTGCAGAGTCCACCACCGCTCACTTTCAGTAAGAGATCAGCGCATTCTCATTTCTCTCACTTCGTCCTCCACTTCTTTCCACCTTTCTTTGATTCTAAAGCACCATGTCTGTTTGCTGATGTGTCTCATTCATATCTTGTTTATATTATAGCACTGTCAGTGTTTGTGGAAATGTGAAATATGTGGTTGTCTGTTGCATGATGACCTCAGAACTTGTTTCTGAATGTGATAAAATATGGCTTATTTCATTTTATTTTATTTTATTTTATTTGCAATGTTATATAATAAAATATGCAAATAATACATTAAATTAAAGCTACACTACGTGGGTAACTTTTAGCCCTCCAGTGGTTGAATCATAAAATTACTCGCAAAATAAAAAGTTTTCATGGAATTAGAAAATTGAGTTATTCTCATGTTCTTATTCGGTGAAAACTTCTGTACATTTTGGGACTTTTTTATTTAGGAAACCAAAAAACTTTAACTTGATTCTAAGATTCTGTCTGTTAGCCAGTTTTCAGACTTTCAGTGCACACAAGAGAACTAATCAGAATCATCTCAGATTGATATTTCGTCCATGTTTAAATTCTTGCCACTAGCTGATTATTATACTGAGTATTATACTGTAGTTCTGTGTTGAAATAAAATAATGAAAAAATGCATATTCACACTAAAAACTAAAACTAAAAAGATCCTGCACTTATGCACAAATCTCTATGGAGATGATGTACATTTTTAAATGCAGGGTTTATGAAAATCTCCCCCTTTTGGAATAAAATTATGTGATTGATTTAGATGCATTGTATTATGTTAAGAAAGATGAAATGTACATTTTTTCTATTGTTGGTTAATGTAGCAAATTTCTTAAATATTTTAAATGTGAGATATTTTTAATTATAAAATGTTATAAAATTGTACCGTATTAAGCTTTGAAGGTCAAATGGTCAGCAGTTTAATTTATGGGGTGTTAATTACAAAAATAAATATTAGCATGTTAGTTTCAGTCAAGCTGATCCACAGAGAGTTTTTTGCTTTATGTCTAAAAAAAATGGAGATTTATTGTATACTAATGGTATAATAAAAACGGTTAAAAGCTTCAGTTAATGTTTTTGTGAGTAATCCTTATAATTTAATTATTTCCATATTTTTTAGAATTTGATGGTTCTATCTAAATTTGACCTCTTCCAAAAAATCTTTTAAATTTGAGAGATTTTTGATATAGTGCATTTAGGGTCCGACCATTTTCATGTATAAAAAAGACGTGTCCCATATAATTTTTGCTATAAGAAATTTTCAAAAGCTCAATATCTCAGACCTTGATCATTCCAAGTTGGTGAGTTGTTTTTGTGCTATTTTGCACAGATTATTTTATGGCTCGAGGTCAAAATGCTGGAAACTATTAGAACTTTGGCTAGTAAGCTTTAAGGCAAATAGGCCAAAGCAATAATTGGTATAGATACCTGCATTGTGAACGTAACGGTTACTAAAGTAACCCTCGTTCCCCGAGGGGGGGAACGGAAATGCTATGTGGAAACTTCCACTATGGGGATTTCGTCAGAAAGCCAATCATTCTGAAGAGTAATTAAACGGGCCAATGAAATGCCAATGAGTTGGCGGTGTCAGCGTGCGCAGCTGGCAGCAATCACAATCAGCTTGTGAATAAGAATGCCGGCTGTGCCACACAACAACACCTTTTCTAGCTGAAGAAGCCGAACTACAGCTGTCAGCTAAGGCGCAATCCCTGTGGCGAAGGAACATAGCATTTCCGTTCCCCCCCTCGGGGAACGAGGGTTACTTTAGTAACCGTTACGTTCCCCAGCGGGAGGGGAACTACAATGCTATGTGGAAACTTCCACTATGGGGAAATCTATGGAAAACGCCACAGTGATTGAACCTTACCACGTCGCTGGTGAGAGGTTTGCCAGGCTCCGGCGTGAGCGCACCATCATCACCAGAGACGCAGCCCACCAACGTGTCCCCTGGCCCTAACTTACCTTACTTACCTGTGAAGCACTTAAAGGCTTATTTATATTTTTTTGGGGAGTCGTAAAAAATACACCTAGTTAAGATACTAGGAATTTTAAATTACGACAGTACGTTGGGAAGCGTGCAGTCCCGATAGGGAGGACGCTGCGGAGGCCACCTGCTGCCCAATGGGGAGACCTGGTGGCAGGAAGACATATGGACTAACCCTGAAAAGGGGGAGAACACATATGAAGGATGGTTAGCGGGGAGGGAAGACACGGGCCCGCCTAAGAGGAGGAATTACACCGTGGCTGAATGAAGCATATGGGATCGCCAGCGGGGATCGCGCATAGCAGGCACCTATACCCAGAACGCGGGCTGACCAAGTGGGCATGCCAACTACGTAATGGGCCAGGCACCTGACTCCTCCGCTGAGTCAGATGCTGGGGGCCTCGGAGGAACTCTGCAGGGTTCGCCAAATGGGGAACTCAACTGAACAGAGTGAATAAGCGCACGAATCTCTGTGTTAGAGAGAAAGGCGCAGCAAGCGTGTTTCAACACCGTACTGAATTTCCTCATTCACTGGCGTATCCAGCACACGTGAGAAAAACCAGCCCACTTAAAGATTATAGAATCTTTATGAATGTATTAGGTGTCGCCCAGCCCGCAGCTCTACAGATGTCTGTTAGAGAGGCGCCGCGTGCTTACGCTCAAGAGAAGGCGTTACTCTTAATCGAGTGCGCTCTCACTCCCGGTGTACGTGGCTCACCCTGGCATAGAAAAGCGAGGGAGATGGCATCCACTATCCAGTGGGCCAACCTCAGAATGGATACGGCACTTCCCGTCTACCGATCATAACAGAAAAGGAGCTGCTTAGAGTCGTAAGCTCTAATGTGGTCACAAGCGCCGAGCGCGAACAGGACACAGCAAAGAAAGGGGCTGGGTCTGCCTCCTCCGTGGGCAGCGCTTGCAGGTTCACTACATAGTCTAAAGAAGCGCTGTAGGATCCTCGGGCACCTAGGTGGGCCTGGGTCTCAGGAAAACGTGAGAGTGGGCCGGCCCGAATTGCTGGCACACTTCGCTGACCGAAAATGCCTCCAGATACCCGACCCTCTTGACCGATGCCAATGCGACCAGCAGAGCTGTCTACCTGGACAGAAAACTTAAAGATACTGAGTCGAGTGGATCGAGCAGACCTCTCCTAAGAGAGATCTCCAAGTGGGTATGAGAGGGGGACAGGATTGATTTAATTAACCAGCGCCTCGCGCCTCTGGGAACTGGATGATGAGGCGATGCTTTCCCAGCGCGCCGCCATCCCCGCGTCCTCAGAGCGGGGATGTTCGTAACGCCAACCCCTCAGTGCGAAGGGGACAGCCTTAGCTCAGCCAGCTGAAGGAGGAAAGCATCACACTGATCTGGCATGTCCGGGGTCCTTCTCGGAGAGAAGTACACCACACAGCGAATAGACTCCACTTCAGGGTGTAGGCATGCCTCGTAGAGGGTGCTCTAGCCTGAGTGACGGTGTTAACCACCGAACCGGTAAGTCACCTAAGTCCTCCACGCTCCATCTATGGACCTTACACGTGATTCCAGAGATCTGGGCGCGGGTGCCAGATGGTGCCTGTTCCAAAGAAGAAGGAGCTTCTTCAAAGGGATATGCCAGGGAGGGGCCGTCACGAGGAGAGAGCTGAAATACAGATCAGATTGAGCCAGAGGCGCAATAACAGACCTGGTCCTCGTCCTCCCTTACGTAACACAGTATCTGCGAGTAGGCTCACTGGAGAGAAATGCGTATTTACGCACGCCCAGGGGCCAGCTGTGTTAGCCAGCGTGCAGAGCGCCCCTATAACAGCTGGACAGCCGGGGGTGGAGTCTCAGTTTTCCCGGGCGTAAACTGCCGTGAGAGCGCATCGGCTGCACGGTTGAGTTCGCCGGGTGGAAAAAATGGCACGCAGCAATTCCGCCGCGAAAGACTCCGGAGGAGCAGACGGCGAGCGAGCTGAGACATGCGGCGAGAGCGGATACCCCCTGTGTGGTTGATATACGCCATCGTCGCCGTGCTGTCCGTCCTGACCAGCACGTGTTTCCCCTCTAGCACCGGTAAAAACAGTGCAGCGCGAGATACACTGCCAACAGCTCCAGGCAATTAATATGCCAATGCAACCGGGTTCCTTCCACGGACCCGCAGCTGCATGCCCGCAACACACGGCCCCCCAGCGCGTACTGGAAGCATCCGTCGATACGACGACATGCCTGGACACTTGTTCTAGAGGCACACAGGCCTGTAGAAACGCAGGGTCCGTCCAGAGGCTGAGGGCACGGCGACACAGCGGAGTGACAGTCACCCGGTGCGTGCCCGCGTGCCATGCGCGTCTAGGGACCTGATCGGGAAGCCAATGCTGAAGCGGTCTCATATGGAACAGCCCGAGCGGCGTAAAGCGGCCACGGATGCCATATGCCCCAGGAGCCTCTGAAATGATATCAGTGGGACCACAGTTTTCCTGTCGAACGCTCTCAGACAGGTCAGCATCAGCCCAGCGCGCTCTCGAGGGAGGCGCGCCGTCATGGTGATCAAGTCCAGCTCCAACCCGAGAGAAAAGATGCTCTGCACGGGGGCGAGCCTACTCCTTTCTCAGTTGACCCGAAACCCCAACAGGTCGAGGTGCCGGAGCACCCAGTCCCTGTACATAATCAATTGATCCCGCGAGTGAGCTAAAAAGCCAGTCATCGAGATAATGGAGTATGCAGATGCCCGCGAGCCGAAGGGGCATTAGGGCATCCTCCGCGAGCTTCGTGAAAACCCGCGGAGACAGGGAGAGCCAGAAAGGGAGGACTTTGTACTATCATGCTCGACCCTCGCACGCAAACCGCAGCCGGTGGCGTGGGAAAATGGAGAAATGAATGTACGTGTCCTTCAGGTCTATCGCTGCAGACCAATCCTGAGGACGGACGCACCGGGGGATGTGCTTCTGCATGAGCATTCTGAGCAGCTGCTTGTAAGGCAGCGGGTCAAAATGCGCAGAACTAGGATTGGTCATAACCCACTGCTCTTTTAGGGTACGATGAAGTACAGACTAAAAAGCCCATACCTCATCTCGGCTGGAGGGACCGGCTTGATTGCATCCTTCGCCAGGAGGACAGCAATCTCCTCGCACAAGAGAGGGGCGGACACAGGGCTGACACCTGGTGTAATACACGCCCGTGAACTTGGGGGACCGTTTAGCGAACTGAATCGCATAGCCGAGTCTGATTGTCCGAATGAGCCATCGCGACGGGCTGGGCAGCGCTAACCAGGCTGGCAGAGCCCACGCGAGTGACATCATCGGTGCAATCACTGACGCACCAGCGGTGGGGCAGCACGGGATGGGAGAGCTCACCCCGGGAGGCATGCGTCCCAAGGAAGAGCGGAAGTTAAGAGGTTTAATCTTAACTTCTTCCCAAGAGCCCGCAGGGCGGCTAGGAGTGCGAGAGAAAGGAGCCCGTCCTCTGGCACTCACAGAGCCTGTGGCGAAGAGCACCGATCCTGCGAGCTGGAAGGCATAGCGTCCCATACTGGCAGTGTTCGGGCTATCACACCCGGAGAGAGGAAAAAATTGCTCTTAAAAAATTTAGTAGCCATACGGCCTTTTTGTTAATGATATGGGTGTCCCTGGCCCTCCGCCAGGGAAAGAGCAAACATCCTTTTCTCAGAGTGGCCCGTCTCAGGGACGCTTCGCGGTCCGTACTGGACTTAGCGGCGCCCTGAGGCGGGGGGCGGTGATCGTCTGTGAGGTGCTCAACGCTGCCGCTTAACCAGTTGAACGGACAGGGCGGCGGAGCAGATTTTGGAGCCACAGACGAGCGCCCTCGGCGAGAAGCAGCCAAAGTGGACGAATCAACGGGGAGAGCGGTTTTTGAGCCCGCCGATCGCACTTGACTACTCTTTCACCGAAGTGAATTCCTGGATGAACTCACCCCAGTGTCGCCGAACAGGCCAGCCTGGGATATGGGTGTGTTAAGAAAGCAAACTTTGTCAACGACACGCATATCTGCCAGGTTTAGCCAGAGGTGGCGTTCCTGGACCACTAGTGTGGTCATCGTCCTTCCCAGGGCACTCGCAGCCGACCTGGTGTTTTTAGAGCAAAGTCGGTTGCAGTGCGTAGTGCATTAAGCCTGGGTCGGAACCTTCCTCGTGCCGCTGGGCCAGCGCTTGGACTAGCCATAGCAAGCAAAACGGAAGCAGCCTGGCCCGCAGCAGTGTAGGCTCTGGCCATGAGGGACGCAGACAACCTACACGCTTTGGACGGGAGCCGAGGCTAACCACGCCAGGAAGGGGCACCACGCGGGCAAGATTGACCGCGCTAGCACACTCGACCTGGGGTTTTGCCTCGTACCCCCTGGCTGCTCCGTCATTGAGGAAGGTGAGGGCGGAGCGCACGCAGACCGGGCAGAAAAAGGTGCCCTCAGCGCTGCGTGAACTTACTGTGCACCTCCGGGAAGAAGGGGACGGGAGGCTTAGAGGGTTTCCCCTTCTCATCCTCCACGTAACACCCGTCTAATCGGTCCGGCGACGAAGCTGGGGGACAAGCCATCTCCAGCCTCGTCGCCGAAGCAGCCCGGCTTAGCACGGCCATCATATCAGATGCCATATCCGGAGCCTCGCTTACCACCCCTAAGGGAGGAAGCGGGTCCGAATTGTCATCGGAAAATGACAGCCCACCCTCCGATGCAGCGATGGACATCTGGTCCTCGGTGTCATCGAGTGAGAGGGCGACCCTCCCGAAGGATGGTGCGCTTCTCTCACTCGAAGCTTGGATGGAGCGCGCTGAGGAATGGGAGGTCCGCAAGCCCGAGGGCGGCGGATTGACCCCCACTGTGACCCTCAGATCTGCCCGAGTGCCAACCGCTACTTGCGGGGGACAACAGGGGTGGTTCGCTCTTTTGCAAGAGCGAGCCGCGATCTTAGCTGCGCAACAGACATGCCATCGCAGTGATGGCATGCGCTGCCCGCGAGCACC
>CAIGQV010011472.1:0-12527 GCA_903798115.1 Danio jaintianensis
GCTCTTCCTGTTCTATGATTTTGAAGCACTGTAGATTATTTTGGTTCCGTGGAATGTTTAATGGATCTGAAGTATAAAGCGGTGCCGAAAGTTTAACATCTTCTATTTTCTGTCTGAAGCCTTCAATTTTTTTTAACTCCACACAGAAATGCCAACTGACCCAGCCAAGGCTTGAACCAGCGACCTTCTTGCTGTGAGGTGATCGTGCTACCCACTGCGCCACCGTGACGCCCCATATTTATTTATGAATACATAATGTTTTATATTATTGCCTGTAATTGAATTAAAATTCTTGAATTAAAATCTCATTTTTAGTTAAAGATTCAATTTCTTATAAAGATTTCATGTTTCATTAGATTAATTATTTTTTAAGAATTAATGAAGTGACACATTTAGACCGCCACCTATTCGTAATAATGTCATTTCTATTTTATTAGGTCATAGTTTTGACTTAGTAGCCTAAATATCGACTTTTTAAGTCATAATTTAATTTTTTTATCTAATAATTTCGACTTTGCTAAATCATAATTTCTATTTCTAAAGCATGATTTTCCCCTACCTGGCGGAAACGGGCTTCGACAAATAACTGAACCAGACATTCAACAGCAGCATTTGCATTGCATGCAATTTCGCTTTGCATTTTGCTGCTTTCGGTTTGTATTTCTTAACGCACTTCCGCATGCGTTACTCTCCCGTCATGATCTTGGATGATGAGGTAAGGTCACCGTAAGCGCAGCTTAGTGCTTCGGTCACTGCATCATGAATAATTCAAGTAAACGTAGCTGTGGTGTCACGATGACTGTGTCTGTCGTAACAGCTCGTAATCCTTCTCGTTAATATTAATGTGGTGATGCGCGCAATCGTTTTGTTACACAATGGCTGCGTTGAGCCTACGTCATCTGGTCCACTTCCTTTAAAAGGAGCTCAACATATTTGGCAGCGAGGAATAGGCAGAGATTGCGCTGAGACAGTTTCTCATTTAATTTTTCAATAGCCTGCTTCTTTACCAATAATTTAAATGTAAAATAACGTTGGGCTATATTCATACGAGGAAAAAAAAATACGAGAGAGAGAGAGAGAGAGATACAGACTAGCTAAAAATAATTCAAATGAAATAGTCTAAATAATTTTTTTCCTGACAAGGGCCAGAAGATCTCCGCGGACTTTTAATGATGTTTCTGTGCGTTATATGATATTTCTGTTATTTATTTTTTAAATAATAATAATAATAATAAAAAATTAAAAATAATAAAATGTTATTTAAAAATAGGTAGCCTGCACTTCACAACAATTATTAGTATTAGTTAATGTTAGTTAATGCATTAACATGAATTAACAATGAACAACACATTTATTCAGCAATACTATATCTGACATATACACTATATATTAATGTGTTAATATATTAGTTAACACATTAGTGGTAACAAGAACAAACAATGAACAAATGTAACATTAGATAATGTTGGAGTACATTACAATAAGGTTCATAATTAGCCTACACTAACAAATGCTTTGTTAATGGTAAATCATGTTAATAAATGGTTAGCAAGCATGAAAAACATGCAAGTTGAAGCTAAGAATTCCACTTTAATACTCCAAAACCTGCATGTTATTCATGCTTGTTCACTCTTAAATAAATTCAATTCAATTCATCTTTATTTTCTATTCAGTGTGGTTTAATTTTCACTGCTGAGAGTCCAAACACTGAAGAGCAAATCCATCGATGCGCAGCTCTACAGGTCCCGAACCATTCAAGCCAGTGGCGACAGCGGCGAGGACATCAATTTCAATAAAGACATCAATTTCAAACAGATTCTGCTGGCATCCACAGTTCCTCCTGTTGGATGTGGTTCTTCTTCATTTGGTGGTTTGCTAGTATTAGCCTGGATACCGTGGCTCTTGAATTGATCATCTCAAACACTTTCTGTCTTGGTTACAGATGCTCTAGCGAGACGCGCACCAACAATCTGTCCTTTTTTATTTTTACTATATGTCACTTATTTTGTGTGCATTGCAATATTTAAAGAAAAACTGTGCTTCTCTCCTAATGAAACCTTCACAGTCTACTCTTACTGCTGGAATCTGCAATCAATGAAGATTGGTCACCAGGCTGCTCAAATTGTCCAACCGCTGTATATTTACGCAGAATAACCGAATCATGGGAAATATTTACTTTGAACATGATGTTTTCATCAAAATATTGTAAATACAATTGTCCTGTGATGACAGTGACGAAAGAAGTATTTTTGTGCCACGACTAAAATGGCACAAAAAAGCGAGATCGGCCATCGGGGGTAGACCTTTTTTTACAGTCTGTGGTAGACTGTATAAAGATATGAGTCCTCTCTCGCGCGCACTCGGTCTCTCTCTCCTTTCGCTTGACTTTCAGTGACAGTGCTGCGCCTTGTTTCCACCTTCGTGAGAAATTAAACCCCAAACTGACTCAGCTAATAAAACTTCAGTCATTTTCCATTCGGAGAATTACAGTTAATAGCTTATTCCATAAACAATCCGTTTATAAAATACATAATTTATCCGCGCATATATGAATAAACCGAATATGCAATATGATCCTTGCATAATGATCACAGCGAAATAAGCTAAGCGCTCATTTTATATATAAACTATAAACATACATTTTAAAGAAAATTTAAGTAATGGAACATTATATGTAAAAGAATCTATGTACAGTAGGTTACAGGCTAAATGCGCCTGATCAGAGCTGAACATCTCTGCGGTAACCTCACAGTTTTAAAATCCTAACTGATAATGAAATCTGGTTGCGGCGCACACATGAGGAGAATCTTCGGCAATTTTATTATCTCAAATCTTAAACATGCGCAAACTATATAATAAGATATGAAAACCGCGGCACAGCACACACTATATTATTAAGATTATCGTGCCCGATGGAGCACATCACCTGATTGCAGAATAACTGGCTTTATCAATAATTATTATTTATTATAGACTAGGTTACAAATATTTGACCAACTGCCACTACATGCAAAACATTCTCATGCACTCAAAATAGGTTCTATTTTGCGCAGAGCGAACAGCCCGCAGAATAAAAAACATTTATGGAAAAACATTTATTTATATATATATATATATATATATAATGTTTAGAAAATTAAAGTATAGAGTTTTTCCCCCCCAGAGAGAGATAACTGCAGACCAGGGTTTAGTTGCATTGTGAATTATATTTTTCCACACTATAGGCTATGCAGTGCAACAGATAACAATATTTCTTTTGAACTAGATAGCCAGTCAAGCACAGTGCATCCCAGTATTATGGAGATATAATTAGCTTATAATAATAATAATAATAATTTTTGGACATTGGAAGTTTGGACAATTCGCTCTTTTCAACAAGCAGCATTTTTTCATTCTGCAGGCTGTTCGCTCAGTGGCAGTTGGTCAAATAGTTGTAACCTAGCCTATAATAAATAATAATTATTGATAAAGCCAGTTATTCTGCAATCAGGTGATGTGCTCCATCAGGCACAATAATCTTAATAGTATCTTGCCGCGGTTTTCATATCTTGTAGTTTGTGCACGTTTAAGATTTGAGATAATAAAATCACCGAAGATTCTCCTCATGTGTGCGCCACAACCAGATTTCATTATCAGTAAGGATTTTAAAACTCCTGTAGCAAGTGAGAAGGAGAAAATGAAAGCACATCAGCAAGAGGAAAAATCAGATGCTCAAGACATAATCTTTAAAATAATAACAAATTAAAAATGTAGCATATATATGACAGGGGTTTGTGATGCAACAATTACAGTGGAGCATTAATTTAATCCTTATTTTCCACAGAACTAAGCAAATCATTCACCCATGGGCAGGAACAAAAACATACACTTCATATATTTTTCTTGGAAAATTATCTTTTTGAAACTAATTTCATTTGATATAATTTGTATCTTAATTTTTTGTTGGTCAGTTATCTACAAAATAAACAAGAAGAAGGAATAACATCTGAGGTGAAGTGCACAAGTCAGCTATATGCTTCAGCGCCAAAACACAATTTGTTAAATAATAATATTTTAAAAATTATGTGCAATATTTACAGTTTTAGAGAAGCCTGTTTTAAACTGTTTTAACTGTTAATGACATTATCATCCATTGCGCTGGTCGCTTAGAATGAGCCAGGGCAGGCTTTACAAGCTATTTGCAGCACTGACCTTGTTCCCAGATTACTTCGGAAGAATGAACTCAGAAATTCATTGTGAGAACCGAGATGCTCCCTGCATGCCTGGCCGCAATGCGTGATTTTTAAAATGAGAGTCTACATAGGCCGTTCAAATATATTATAAAATTTTAAATATATCATGTTTTATTATATAAAATAAATCCATATTTTCACACAATTTTCAGCTAATAACTCAATAACTCTCTTAAAAAAAAACTTCAAGTTTTATTAGATGAATCATTTTTAAAGAATTAAGTTACACATTTAGATGGTTGTTTGTCGCCACCTATTGTCGTAATAATGTCATTTCTACAGATTTATTAAATCATTATTTCGACTTTTTATCTTGTAATTTTGATTTAGTATATCATAATTTTGGCTTTTCTTACCAGGCAGAAACGGGCTTCCATAGTTATTACATAGTTTTATCAAAACTTTGTCAATTGTTTGCACACAAGAATTTTTTGTCTTGGTGATTGGAGCTTCCAGTACAGAGAGTACAAAAAGTACATAGTGCAAAGTTCTGCAAACAATAAATAGACACTACAAGCATAAATGTATAACATAAAATTATAAAGAAAAACAGTATTGCTACTGTTAGTTATACAATATGTGAATTATTTGCAGACATAAACCTCACCAAGACAGGCTACTCTGCATTAAATCATTTATGTGTTTAGTGATTTATGACATGTTATATACAGTATGAGAATATAAAATCTGCAGCCACTTCATCTGACAAAACTTCAATTACTGTCTGGTTCTGATTTGTATGTATGTATCCTGTGCTCCTGAAAAAAACACAAAATAATTCTTGTGTGTTTGCACACACTTGGCAAATAAAGCTCATTCTGATTCTGATTTCTATCACAGAAATCTCAGCAGCTGGAAGACAAGCATTATAATGTCCCAGGCCATAAAACATAACATTACAGAAGAAGTCTGGCCTTTCATAATACAAAATATCTGCTACAAATCACTGACTGTAAAACATTTATTGTGATTTGAGTGAAATGACATTATACATTTTAAAATTAGCAGGATAGAGAAACTATTAAATGATAGTGCTTCAAAAAAATTAGACTAGTTTTTTAAAAAAACGTGTTAACACGTAAATTGCGTGTTAACACGTAAATTACGTGTTAACGCGTACCAACGTGTTAACGCGTAATTTACGTGTTAACGCGCAAATTACGCGTTTGTTGCAGACGTTTTGGCCCCAACGGCCTTCCATATTCCCGGACGTGTACTTAAAACATGCGCACACCAGCTAGCGGGGGTTTTCACGGACATCTTTAACCTCTCGCTCTCTCAATCTGTGGTTCCCACATGCTTTAAGACAGCTACTATTGTGCCCATGCCGAAATCAGCCAAAACCACATGCTTGAATGACTGGCGTCCGATTGCTCTGACACCCATCTTCAGCAAGTGCTTTGAGAAGCTGATTAAAAAGCACATCTGCTCTGTACTGCCTGCTCACACTGACCCTCTGCAATTTGCATACAGGAATAACCGCTCCACTGATGATGCAATTGCTTTCACCCTGCACACTGCTCTGTCTCACCTGGAAAACAAAAACACATATGTGAGAATGCTGTTTGTGGACTACAGCTCAGCATTCAACACCATAGTGCCTGCCAAGCTGGTCGTGAAGCTCCAGGATCTGGGTCTGCATGGCTCGCTGTGCAACTGGATCCTGGACTTCCTGTCAGGCAGACGCCAGGTGGTCAGAATGAACAACATCACTTCGTCTACACTGATCCTCAACACTGGTGCTCCACAGGGCTGTGTTCTCAGCCCACTCCTGTACTCCCTGTACACACATGACTGTACAGCCAAACACAGCTCCAACGTCATCGTTAAATTTTCTGACGACACAACGGTGCTGGGCCTAATCACAGATAATGATGAGACGGCCTACAGAGAGGCCCCTCTTCCCCCAGACTATCAGGCTGATGAACACTTAACACACCCCACACAGACTCTTCCATACCCCTCACTGCACACCATCAATATGTAGCATGCACTGCACTTTAACCAATCCATACTTGAAATAATACTGCCTACAACTATGTGTACACCTATTCATTGTACATATCGCTGTCAACTTTACATTGTCGTTGTATTTGCACTGTCTGTATTTTGCACTGTCGTTGTATTTGCACTGTCTGCATTTTGCACTGTCTTTGTATTTGCACTATCTGTATTTTGTACTGTCTGGAGCCAGCACCTAAGCCTTTCACTCATCATAGCACACGTGCTGCTGATGATGTGACAATAAAAGTGATTTGATTTGATTTGGGTTTAACTAAAACAGTATTAACCATATTTATGAGGAATTTGTTTATCTTTACAACTTGTCACATTCGATTGTTAATTGTTTTAATAAGATTATTTGAAATGACAGCTTGAGGTAGTTCTGAATTATTAAATCTGGATCAATGTTGTACCTTAATTGTTTATTGCTACTAACTATTATGAATTATTATGAGAGTCGGGCATTACACACATTTTGGGATCTTTTCACTTTTGGGGTATAGTTTACTTACTACTTGTAATGTTTACATATTTATATTGCTACAAATCGGGGCATAATTACACATCACAAAACATTGCATAACACAATTTTACTTAAGTAAATAGCCGAAAAGAACTGATATCCGGATGTTATTTTTTCCATCCAATACGTTTTGTATATTATATATTTACAATATATACGTTTTATATTCTCATTCCTAGTATGGAAACTGACAAAAAATTACAAATATGCTGTCTGATAATGGGAATTGTAGTTTATGAATACTTGCGACGCCCTGACTTGATAACAGCTAAATATCCCCGTTTAACTGACACCACATCTAGATTTTTTAATATATCTCATCTAATTGCAGATGAATGGTTGGTTCAGCAGTAAGACATTGTCGATACATACAGTAAAGATTCACTTCACAACCCTAAATCTAACCCTAATCTGGAAACAAAAATAACTTCAAATATGGACGCTGATCTGCATGCTTAAGTTGAAGCGTTTATTTGCTGGGAATTGTAGTTTTTTAATATTCATTCATTCATTTTCTTTTCGGCTTAGTCCCTTTATTAATCTGGGGTCGCCACAGCGAGATGAACCGCCAACCTATCCAGCATATGTTTCACACAGCGGATGCCCTTCCAGCTGCAACCATCACTGGGAAACATTCATACACACTCATTCACACACATACACTACGGACAATTTTAGCTTACCCAATTCACCTATACCGCATGTCTTTGGACTTGTGGGGGAAACCGGAGCACCCGGAGGAAACCCACGCGAACACGGGGAGAACATGCAAACTCCACACAGAAATGCCAACTGACCCAGCCGAGGCTCGAACCAGCTACCTTCTTGCTGTGAGGCGAACGTGCTACCCACTGCGCCACCGCGTCGCCCCAGTTTTTTAATATAATGGCTTATATTCCATTTCTTTAAGACAATAACATTAATCTATAGATACTCCTAGATGTTTTAATGAGTGGGGAAGACATTGATGTAATCAAATTTGAAATGTATCATTGTTAAATAGGAGAAAATTGCTTTTGGATTTTTTTTAACAGTGCCCCCAGTTGGTGCCCAAACATTGTTACACTCACATGATAGCAGTAGTCCAGAGCTCTCTATAACAGTTGGTCCCATGTCTGTAATACTTTATGTTGATGGATCATAAACCTTCAAACATGGTCCAAGGTTGAGGTTCAAAGGTCAGTTTTTAGAAAGCAAGAGCCATGTACAATTTTCATACAAACATATGTTACTCTCCAGGTCAAGACCTTTTCAATGATGTATTTGGTTTAGCTGTACCACAAAGTTTTACTTTTTTAATTTCATTTACACAAGCTGTCCTAGGCCTAAAGTCAGAGAGCACTTTGATGGCTCAGTTTAAAAATTGTCACAATTTTTTGATTGTTTGATTGTTTGTTTGTAAATAGTGACCAAAATGAGTCACAACATTTTCTAATATGAAATAATCTGTTTAATGAGGTTTAGTGTTGTATTTGGTTTAGTCCACTAGACTTGTGTTTGGTTTAGACCAGAGGTGTCAAACTCAGTTCCTGGAGGGCCACAACTCTACACAGTTTAGTTTCGACTCTAATTAAACACACCTGATCAAACTAATTGGATCCTTCAGGCTTGTTTGAAACCTACAGGCAAGTGTATTGAAGCAGGGCTGGAACTAAAGTGTGTAGGACAGCGGCCCTCCAGGAACTGAGTTTGACACCCCTGCTTTAGACATACGACAAAGTTTTAATTCTCATAATTTCGTGGACATGACTTTACCCAACCATACATTCACCAAGGTTTGCAATAGTATCTGGATGCAGACTTAGATTTGAAAGCTGAGACTGCATATCTCAGATTTGCAATGTAAGACCCAATGCACTCAATGGAGCTAGAGACATCACTGTGAGGCAGGGGTCACCAACCGTGTTCCTGGAGAGCTACCTTCCTGCAGAATTCAGCTCCAACCCTGATCAAACACACCTGAACCAATTAATTAGGACCTGAAGCAGCACTTGATAATTACAGACGTGTGTGTTTGGTCAGGGTTGCAACTGAAATCTGCAGGAAAGGTAGATCTCCAGGAACAGGGTTGGTGACCCCTGCTACCTGCTATGAGGGGTAGGGTTAGGTGTGTGCATTAAAAGCATTGCATGCATCTCAGCTTGCAACAGCACCCATCCAAGGTTTCTCCAGGTTTCACCAAGTCAAATTTAAGACTTTTAAGTCTTTTTAAGACCATTCTGAAATGGTCTGGTTGGGCTAGTGGAAAATAATTTTTACTTGTCTCATCAAAACAACTGTAATTAGTTATTTCTTAGGCACATTTTAAATGTGACAAAACAAGGACATCATAGTTGCATCCTGGCCAAATCTGCCCTCTGTCCATCATGGCCTCCTAACCATCCCCATATCATAATTGACTTCATCACTCTGTCTCCTCTCCACCAATCGGCTGGTGTGTGGTGTGCGGTCTGGCGCAATATGGCTGCCGTCACGTCATCCAGGTGGATGCTGCACACTGGTGGTGGATGATGAGATTCCCCCCATTGTGTAAAGCGCTTTGAGTGTCTAGAAAAGTGCTATATAAATGTAAGAAATTATAAATTATAATTAATAAATTGTATATACACTTTTTTTTTTCAACATCACTTTTAGTAAAAAAGTACAAGCTTAAAAACTATAATGAACTAAATGTATGCTCAACAGTCTTTCCAGTTCAATGTTTTTACGATTTATGGGCTATAAATACATTAACCTTTAAACAAATGTTATTATAATAAAGATAATTAAGCCATATAGGAAAATAATTATTTATAAATAGAGTTTTGGTAAAAGTTGACACGACTGGGTAGCTTTACATAGACATAGGAAATTAAGACCCATTTAAATTAATTTAAGACCTACAATACAATATTTCAGTGAATTTAAGACTTTTTAATGGCTAAAATTTAGTTTTTTAAATTTAAGACATTTCAAAACCCCTCGAACACCTTTAATCATAGAACAATTACATTTAGTCTTCAACCAGATGCTTTTGTGCAAAGCTATTACAAATGAAGACATTGAAAGCTATTAAAACAAAAAAAAAACATGGTATGTAAGTGCTAATACAAGTTTCAGCAAGCCTAAGTGTTGGTAAGGTATTTCTATATTTAATAATAACTGATCAAACAAACAAAAAAACAAATAGAACATATACAAATTGAATAGTGTTATAGGCCTTTTATGTAATATTATAAACAATTATTATATACATGCATGTATATTTATTGAATTGGAATAGAGATCAGATTTCTTTAAGTAAAAAGACATGTCATTGCTGATGAATTACTGATGCAATGTGTAGCAAAGTAATAATGCAAAGTGATACAAATTGAACAAGATCCCAGATTTTTTTAGACAGCTATTTCCTTGTAACAGCACAAAAAAATATATATTTTTAAATAACAATGTATGCAAACATAAAACATAATAAGTTTTATAATACTTTATTTCTTGCCATTCACAGCGATGCCAGTAAAATACATATTATTAGCATCCATATTTGTGAAAAACACATTAAACACTGGACCATGTGGTTAAGCATCGCAGAAAATTCAAGCTGTAAACTGTAACATCAAGCATACAGCAAAATCATAGCATATATGTACTTTCCGAAAAGTGACATAACATTTGTAAAATGACTAAAAATAAACTTCTATTTCAGCATTTTTAAAACATTTTCAAAATTATAATTTATTACATCAATGTAATAAATTATTACCAAATGTTCATATTTACTCAGTAACAGAATACCAATGTGTATTTATATCATTAATCCATTTAAATATTTTTTATTCTTAAAGGGACATTTCAAAAGAAAAAAATAAATTACATTATTAATTATTCTGAATAATATTCTATTTATGTAATTTATTTATTCTTATTTATGTAAATGTATTGTTTAGATTTAGACATGCTTTAGACTGTCTTGTACCTTTTACCACATATTTAAGGTCTTAAAATTAGCAAAAAAAAGTGACAATGTTAGATAAATTGTAAACCAAATAATCTTATTTAAGAAATCATTATGTTAACCTTTAATGTTGCAATATGTTGCTTGTGGTTAAACTGGTCAAGATAGTTAAACCTTATGTTTTACACAAAAGGAAAGGTCACATAGTAACAGCAACTACGTAGTCTCTCTTAAATAAGTGTACTTATACATACATACATACATAACTCTACAATCATGTCATTACAATAATTACATTCTCCAATATAATATGTGCAAAGTTGACATTTGACTGTTTGTGTATCTTAAAAGTTCTTGCTAAATTCATTGTCAACCTACAGACACAGGTTTACAGTATAAACAATGCATTCATATTTTGAATGAGGTAAATCAATGAGTTTACTAAAAATAAACAGATATTGGACAAGTCCTTTTCCTTCAACACAGTCCTTTAGGGGGGTGGCTTCCACACTGTTGGTGTGGGTTTCCTCCGGGTGCTCCTGTTTCCCCCACAGTCCAAACGCATGTGCTATAGGAGAATTAAATAAGCTAAATTAGCTGTAGTGTATGTGTGTGTATGCAAGAGTGTATGGGTGTTTCCCAGTGTTGGGTTGCGGCTGGATGGGCATCCGCTGCGTAAAACATATGCTGGATGAGTTGGCGGTTCATTCCCCTGTGGCGACCTATAATTAATAAACAATCAACAAAGCCGAAAAAGAAAAAAAAGAATGAATAAGAGTCCTTTGTGCAGCTTCCATCTGGGGAAATACAGGAAAACAAAAAAAGCAAGAGGATAAGGCGAAGCTCAGCTGTTTTCAAATGAACAAACTGTACAAAGCACTACATAAAATATGAAAATTAATGTTTAAAAATGTATGTGGGTATTCCATCTATGTAGCTAATAAATGTTACAAATTGACTATTGAATATTCTACTAACATATTTTAAAACATATATTTAACATTAAGTTTATCCAGCCTTGAAACACATGTAGTGCTTGTGTGTGGACTACATAAGCAGCCCAAAGGAGATTTTTTTTTTTTTAAAGCTTATGCCATACAGACACAAATACATTGATTAATTGATCCTTGCTTTTCTACTCACCAAACTTTGACCATCTTACAGTGTATGACTTTGACAAGCTGACTGGCTGTTTTAACAGGTGCAATGTGTTATGTTCTAAAGCCACCAACTGGCACCAACTAAAGCCAAAACATGCACTGATCTACTTTTGAGAACAAGCAAACATTCATTCATTCATTTTCTTTTCAGCTTAGTCCCTTTATTAATCTGGGGTCGCCACAGCGGAATGAACCGCCAACTTATCCAGCATATGTTTTACGCAGCGGATGCCCTTCCAGCTGCAACCCATCACTGGGAAACATCCATACATGCTCATTCACACACATACACTACGGACAAATTTAGCTTACCCAATTCACCTATAACAAGCAAACATATATATTAAATAATGAAATATATATAATAAGTGAATTACCTAAGCGTTTTCTTCCTCATCCTCACTGGTGTCTGGACTACTGAGGCCTCTTTCATCTTCTGCTTCTCTTTGTAGAAGTGAAGAGGCCTCTGGGCCTAAAGCAGTCTTGTACTGTTGGAGAACAACTTGCATCTTTTCTAAGACCTCTGACAGTCTTTTTCTTAAAAGACAGCTAAGTCCCTCATTTCCCTCTGAAAATACAAAAGATATGACAGTGAAAACAAAATAAATTGGCTTATACTACTATATACAACTTCTTCAAGAGGCCAAAGAAGTTGTTGAGTAAAATAATTTGAC
>CAIGQV010011480.1:0-12354 GCA_903798115.1 Danio jaintianensis
TATATATATATATATATATATATTTGTTCTCAGCAAGATATGGTTAGGATTGAATGGGAGAGAAACCCCTTTTCCATTATCTATTTTTATTCTAATCTATATAAAAAAAAATTTGTCTAATGTGTTTTATTGTGATGGCTTGAAGTTCTTGAAAAAAACTAAATTACCAAACTGCCCTCCTTAAAATTAATTCTGTCCTTGAGTAAAGACTCTCTGAACCTCTCCATCCTTTAGAACTTGAAAAAATTGTAACACTTAACAATACGTTTCCATTAACCTTGAAAAATGAACAAACAACGATCAATACATTTATTACAGTATTTATTCATCTTTGTTGACGATAGATATTAAATACAAAGTTGTACATTGTTAGTTGTTGCCAACTCACAATGCATCAACTAATGTTAACAAGCGCAACTTATTAGTAAATGCTGAACTATGATTAATAAATATATAAGTATTGTTCGTTGTTTATTCCTGTTATTAAATACATTAACAATACCTAATGGAATCTTATTGTAAAGTTCTTGAAGTATGAAGTGATGTAGATTATTTGGCTCTAATGATATGTTATACATCACTAGATATATGTGCATATTTTGTACAATACAAGTCTCTGTTATGATGTAAATTAATTTGTGCTGATGTCTGGTTCTCAGATTACAGGAAAGGCTTCTGTTTCACTGAAGTTCTGCACACCATGTGTCAGATGTCGTCCAGCAGTCGTGTTCCTGTCAGCAGGTCTCAGTGCTGCTGTAATGGAGGTCATGGGTGGGGGGATCAGTGTGAGCTCTGCCCTCTGCCTGCCACGGCCAACTACAAAAAACTCTGTCCATATGGCCTTGGATACGCCATAGACGGAACAGGTGCGGATACAGAAAATCACAGTCAGGATGAGCTCGGTCAGCACGGTCACCTTATGAAAGACATAGTTCACTAAAAAATTTAAATTACCTCATATTTATTCTCATGTGGTTTTAAACCTTTTTTTTTCATCTGTTGAATACAAAAATCAAAATGCTCATTGCTAGGACCCATCGACTTCCATAATAGGAAAAAAAATACTAGGAAGTCAATGGGTGCCAGCTACCAGCATTTAAAAAATATATCTTCTTTTATGTTCAACAGAAGAAAGAAACTCAAATAGGTTTTGAACAAGTGAATAAATGTAAGTAAATGATGAGTTAAGGTGAGTACAAGTGAGTAAATGATGACAGAATTTAAATTTTTAGGTGAACTATCCCTTTAATTGATGTATTACAGGAATACCTGCATTTAAAAACAAAATTAAAGAATAATATAATATTATACTATAATACAATATAAAATATACAAAGCATTTTAGAGTTTCTTTCTCTGTTGAACATATACAGTTATTTTAAAAAATGTTGTAAACTTGTAACTATTCACTATATGTCACTGGCTACCGGTTTCCAACATCTTTCAAAATATATTATTTTGTGTTTAAAAGCAAAAAAAATAAGGTTTGGAGGCACTTGACGGTCAACAAATGGTGAGAATTATTTTTTCATTTTGGGGTGAACTAACCCTTAAAGTAGGGAAGATCATTAGCTTAGAAACCCTGAGAGCTGAATTGAAAAGAGAGTTTTATTACACTTTATTTTAAGATAGCTTGTTACAGTTTATGGTTAGATGCATGTTATTATGCACAATTAATTGTAATTACAATAGTAGGTTTATGGAACGTGTAACAAAGACATTTAAATAATGTGTTATCAAGACTTTCTTTGATTTATTTAGTATGGGGCCATAGGAAAAATGACAACCATCCAATCAATTACCCAATGACAAAATCAAGTCTTTACCTTAAGGAACACTCCACCTTTTTTGGAAATAGGCTCAACTCCCAGAGAGTTAAACAGTTTTACAGTTTTAATGTATAACAATATTTAAGTCCATTCAGCCCATCACCAGTTTTGGCGGGAGCACTTTAGCTTAGCATAGATGAATCTGATTAATTGTTTAACCCTCTATATCACTATAATATAATGAAATTATGCAGCACCTGAAAATAGTCCCCAGGCTAGATAATATCAGTGCGCCTGCTGCAGCCATGGTACCACAGCAAAGTCCCCTGATTATTACGCTGGAATTTGAGTAAATTCCAGCCTTATTTACCTAGAAGATAGCAACTTTTTATTTTCCGTCAGTCTTTGTAAGCCATGTAACTACAGAATAGTCAAGCTTTAAATAGGAAAATTATCTGTTTTGAATTTTGTGAGCAAGGTGCTAATGGTCTAATCTGCTTCAATAATTTATGCTAAGCTAAAATATAAGTGCTCATGGATTCCAAAATGGTAAAACTCAACTGTATAACTCTAGGTGACTTGTAAAATGAGCCTATTTCCATAAAAAAGTGGAGTGTTCCTTTAAACCTTTTATTCAATAAGCTCTTTTACTAATATATACATTTCAACAGGAAATAAAAACCTATCGCACCTGTCCTATTCATGCTGTCTTTAAGATTTAAGGTGTCAGTAAACCTTTTTTTTTTGTTTACAGATATAGATGAGTGTAAACTAATTCAAGGTGTCTGTGCCAATGGTGCTTGTATCAACATGATGGGCTCCTACAGATGCCACTGCAAACCAGGATACGTCACATCCACTGCAGGAACCGCATGTGTTGGTACATCACAAAAACTCACTGCTTTATGGCCATCAGTCATTTAAATCTATGTGACATTTGGAAGCATTATTGTGTTTTTTTTGGTTGTGTGATTGTGTTTGTCAGATGTCGATGAATGTGGCATGTCCCCAAAACCCTGTAACTTCATATGTAAGAACACAGAAGGCAGCTATGCATGTTCCTGTCCCCGTGGTTACACTCTGCAGGACGACAGCAGGTCATGCAAAGGTAAGAAAATATTCTGTACAAGTCATATTCTGTACAGTGCACAATGTTCAGAATGTTAAAGTTGTCCTCTAATTCTAATTTCCTCCATATTCAGTTAACATTGCTTTATTACTGCCTTGGTGTGTGCCATTATTAATTTTTCCTGATAGATCTGAATGAATGCATTGTTTAGAGTACACATGGCTGTATAAGTGCAGTGTAATGAGGACATGTGGTGTAATTTGAGTAATGAATAGAGTTTATCGGTAGCTGATGACAGAGTGGACTTTTTAGACTTCGATACGTTGAGATGTCCTTGAGATATCTTTCTGCCTACAGGGTGAAAGCAGTAGCTTGACTGGAGTTTCTCATTTATAGATGTGGATGAATGTCAGAGCAGACGACACAACTGCCAGTTCTCGTGCATGAACACCATCGGTGGATTCACATGCAAGTGTCCAGCAGGTTTCAGCCAGCATCACACAGCTTGCAGAGGTGAAACATGCATCCTTCTCAGATGACCTTTGACTACTAAAACAGTACATGCCAAATCTCTTGATAAAATAAATTAAATTAAATTCAATAAATGTTATTGTCTATCCCCACAGAGGTTTAAAATTGTCTTTAGACAAAGGCTCACACACAACAGCAAAGCATAAATACACAATTATTTTAAGATCCTATTTAAAAAAACAATGGTAGTGGGAATAAATGTCTTCTTGTACATAGCCTTTTTTTGCTAAAGGGACTTTATACCATCTGCCAGACAGAAGTAAGTTAAAGGAACCATGTAACGGATAGAAAGAGTCTTCCACAATAATGGAGGTTTTCTTTTTCATCGATGCCATAAATAAATCAGTAAGAATTGTTTGTCTCTCACCAATTATTTTACTTGCTACATTTACTTATCTTAGAAGTTTATTTTTGCTTTTAACAGAGAGGGAGTTAAACCAGGCTACAATATTAAAAGTAATGACAGATTTATACACAACAGTCAAAATGTCCTTCTCAATATCAAAACTTCTCAGTTTTCTCATCAAACCCAACCGCTGCTGAGCCATTTTAAAAACATTCTCTGAGTATTTATCAAAAGAAAATTTGAAGTCAATTTCCACACCTAAATATTTAAAGGAACTCACCTGTTCAACTTCCTCCCCATTAATTAACAAAGGTTCACAGAACATTTTGTTTGTCCCACAACAAATTTCTTTAGTCTTACTAGTATTAAGCTGCAAGGAGCTCTCTGCTGTCCAACTTGAAATAAAATTGACAAAATTTACAAAAATAATTATCCAATAACTGAGTACCCTTTACACATCCCACAAATGCCATATCATAAGCTATTTGATAAACAAAAGTAGTGTTTTTAATATATATTAACGTTGCATCTTCTTATTACTTACTTTATCCAGAGGTCGCCACAGCTGAATTAACCACCAATTGTTCGGAAATATTACAGCTTTATATTTAGTTTACGTCTAATTATAATAGTAGTAAATGAAGTAAAAAGCAGTATGTCAGTTAGGTGTGTCTATCGTTCTGCCCTTACAATGGTAAGATGTTTCTTTCTGTCTTCATTCAGATATTGATGAATGTTTGTCAGAGCTAAGACCGTGTGGCCTGCGAGGAGCATGTCAGAATTCAGTGGGAAGCTTCAGCTGTGAGTGTCCACAGGGCTTCAGTCTGGACTCTCTTGGCCACAACTGTAATGGTATGAATTATGTGTTTGTGACAGAGATGGGCACATGAATTGCACTTTAATAAACTCAACCTGAACTGACTTTACTATCTTTTAGTAAACTAAAACTAAGACATACTCTTTTTTTCCATTAACTGAAATAAAATATAAAAAAATAACTGAAATAAAATAACAATTAGAGAAAAAAAACGGCTTTCAAAATTGGAATTGGGTAAGCTAAATTGTCCGTAGTGTAGGTGTGTGAATGAGAGTGTGTGGGTGTTTCCCAGTAATGGGTTGCAGCTGGATGGGCATCCGCTGCGTAAAACATATGCTGGATAAGTTGGCAGTTCATTCCGCTGTGGCGACCCTTGATTAATAAAGGGACTAAGCCGAAAAGAAAATGAATGAATTTACAGAATAATACTGGCAGCTGGGTTGCCAGCCACATAGTGTTTTTACAGCACCACTTCTGTAAATTCTGTACAATGTAAAAAATTGCCCTGTTTGCAGTTGCCAGTAATGTAGTGTTATTTGAAAGTCTGTTGCTGTAAAAATACATGCACTGAATTAAAACTCACGTAAACTCACACAATGGACTTTGGGGTTTGAGTTTATGAAATATTTTGAATGTGTTATATATTTAACACAAGCATATTTATAACGATAACTTTTTTAGTTATTTCAAAACATTCAGCTTAACCCAAATGTAGCTCATAGAAATGTAGAGCTAGAATTAACATACTGTAGAGGCTCTCACTGCATCAGCAACTACACAGCTACACAGTCTTTAAATAAAGAAACATGCAGCATAACATCAGCGTTTTATGTTCATCTTTGACTCAAACACTGGCTCTACTCTCCTCCACAAGGGTGACACACAAAACGGACAGAAGAAATTAGACTCAGGTTTTACAGATAAATACAGTTGTTTTTTCTTCTTCATTTGACAGAAAAATTCTGGCAGCTGGGTTGCCGAGACAGTCCTCACTGCAGCCCGCAACTTGATGACATACTGGACCAGGTCCACTGTGTAATGGACGATCGCCTACACCTCCCCCTACCCTAAACCTAACCGTCACAGTAGCATGGGCTTTACCTTAGCGGGCAGTACAATGTCCATTACGTAGTGGACCTGGTCCAGTACGTCATCGTGGTTCCCCAGCGGGAGGGGAACTACAATGCTATGTGGAAACTTCCACTATGGGGATTTCGTCAGAAAGCCAATCATTCTGAAGAGTAATTAAACGGGCCAATGAAATGCCAATGAGTTGGCGGTGTCAGCGTGCACAGCTGGCAGCAATCATAATCAGCTTGTGAATAAGAATGCCCGCTGTGCCACACAACCACACCTTTTCGCTTTCAGAAGCCTCATGTGCAGTCTGAAAGAGACGTTTTGCTGTCATCCTCCGACTTTGTTCGAGAGAGAGAGAGTGAGAGAAAGCTGCCGTCTTCTGAGAGGCTGATTTCTCCCGGTTCCAGCGCGAGCAACAACGCGAGCAGCGGTGGTCGAGCTGGGTTTCTCCTGTCCCTGGGCGTTTCGCTGGACCGGTACTTCAAGAGCGGTGCGTATAAATTTAAGCAAATTTCCTAAAAGAGCAACACGGTCGGGCAGCGCGTCTTTTTAAAGACGTCGCTCCGACCGTGCGTTTCTGGATGCGGTGGTTTCCTGTCCACGGATGATGGGCACGAGCACTGTATTGCATGTCTGGGGGACCAGCATGTTAATGCGGTGCTCGCGGGCAGCGCATGCCATCACTGCGATGGCATGTCTGTTGCGCAGCTAAGATCGCGGTTCGCTCTTGCAAAAGGGCGAACCACCCCTGTTGTCCCCCGCAAATAGCGGTTGGCACTCGGGCAGATCTGAGGGTCACAGTGGGGGTCAATCCGCCGCCCTCGGGCTTGCGGACCTCCCATTCCTCAGCGCGCTCCATCCAAGCTTCGAGTGAGAGAAGCGCACCATCCTTCGGGAGGGTCGCCCTCTCACTCGATGACACCGAGGACCAGATGTCCATCGCTGCATCGGAGGGTGGGCTGTCATTTTCCGATGACAATTCGGACCCGCTTCCTCCCTCAGGGGTGGTAAGCGAGGCTCCGGATATGGCATCTGATATGATGGCCGTGCTAACCCGGGCTGCTTCGGCGACGAGGCTGGAGATGGCTTGTCCCCCAGCTTCGTCGCCGGACCGATTAGACGGGTGTTACGTGGAGGATAAGAAGGGGAAACCCTCTAAGCCTCCCGTCCCCTTCTTCCCGGAGGTGCACAGTAAGTTCACGCAGCGCTGAGGGCACCTTTTTTCTGCCCGGTCTGCGTGCGCTCCGCCCTCACCTTCCTCGATGACGGAGCAGCCAGGGGGTACGAGGCAAAACCCCAGGTCGAGTGTGCTAGCGCGGTCAATCTTGCCCGCGTGGTGCCCCTTCCTGGCGTGGTTAGCCTCGGCTCCCGTCCAAAGCGTGTAGGTTGTCTGCGTCCCTCAGGGCCAGAGCCTACACTGCTGCGGGCCAGGCTGCTTCCGTTTTGCTTGCTATGGCTAGTCCAAGCACTGGCGCAGCGGCACGAGGAAGGTTCCGACCCAGGCTTCATGCACTACGCACTGCAACCGACTTTGCTCTAAAAACACCAGGCCGGCTGCGAGTGCCCTGGGAAGGACGATGACCACACTAGTGGTCCAGGAACGCCACCTCTGGCTAAACCTGGCAGATATGCGTGTCGTTGACAAAGTTCGCTTTCTTAACACATCCATATCCCAGGCTGGCCTGTTCGGCGACACCGGTGTGAGTTCACCCAGGAATTCACTTCATTGAAAGAGTAGTCAAGTGCGATCGGCGGGTTCAAAAACCGCTCTCCCCGTCGATTCGTCCTTTTTGGCTGCTTCTCGCCGAGGGCGCTCGTCTGTGGCTCCAAAATCTGCTCCGCCGCCCTGTCCGTTCAACTGGTTAAGCGGCAGCGTTGAGCACCTCACAGACGATCACCGCCCCCCGCCTCAGGGCGCCACTAAGTCCAGTACGGACCGCGAAGCGTCCCTGAGACGGGCCACTCGGAGAAAAGGATGTTTGCTCTTTCCCTGGCGGAGGGCCAGGGACACCCATATTATTAACAAAAAGGCCGTATGGCTACTAAATTTTTTAAGAGCAATTTTTTCCTCTCTCTGGGTGTGATAGCCCGAACACTGCCAGTATGGGACGCTATGCCTTCCAGCTCGCAGGATCGGTGCTCTTCGCCACAGGCTCTGTGAGTGCCAGAGGACGGGCTCCTTTCTCTCGCACTCCTAGCCGCCCTGCGGGCCCTTGGGACGAAGTTAAGATTAAACCTCTTAAACTTCCGCTCTTCCTTGGGACGCATCCCTCCCGGGGTGAGCTCTCCCATCCCGTGCTGCCCCACCGCTGGTGCGTCAGTGATTGCACCGATGATGTCACTCGCGTGGGCTCTGCCAGCCTGGTTAGCGCTGCCCAGCCCGTCGCGATGGCTCATTCGGACAATCAGACTCGGCTATGCGATTCAGTTCGCTAAACGGTCCCCCAAGTTCACGGGCGTGTATTACACCAGGTATCAGCCCTGTGTCCGCCCCTCTCTTGTGCGAGGAGATTGCTGTCCTCCTGGCGAAGGATGCAATCAAGCCGGTCCCTCCAGCCGAGATGAGGTATGGGCTTTTTAGTCTGTACTTCATCGTACCCTAAAAGAGCAGTGGGTTATGACCAATCCTAGTTCTGCGCATTTTGACCCGCTGCCTTACAAGCAGCCGCTCAGAATGCTCATGCAGAAGCACATCCCCCGGTGCGTCCGTCCTCAGGATTGGTCTGCAGCGATAGACCTGAAGGACACGTACATTCATTCTACATTTTCCCACGCCACCGGCTGCGGTTTGCGTGCGAGGGTCGAGCATGATAGTACAAAGTCCTCCCTTTCTGGCTCTCCCTGTCTCCGCGGGTTTTCACGAAGCTCGCGGAGGATGCCCTAATGCCCCTTCGGCTCGCGGGCATCTGCATACTCCATTATCTCGATGACTGGCTTTTTAGCTCACTCGCGGGATCAATTGATTATGTACAGGGACTGGGTGCTCCGGCACCTCGACCTGTTGGGGTTTCGGGTCAACCGAGAAAGGAGTAGGCTCGCCCCCGTGCAGAGCATCTTTTTTCTCGGGTTGGAGCTGGACTTGATCACCATGACGGCGCGCCTCCCTCGAGAGCGCGCTGGGCTGATGCTGACCTGTCTGAGAGAGTTCGACAGGAAAACTGTGGTCCCACTGATATCATTTCAGAGGCTCCTGGGGCATATGGCATCCGTGGCCGCTTCACGCCGCTCGGGGGCCGTGTGTTGCGGGCATGCAGCTGGGGGTCCGTGGAAGGAACCTGGTTGCATTGGCATATTAATTGCCTGGAGCTGTTGGCAGTGTATCTCACGCTGCACTGTTTTTACCGGTGCTAGAGGGGAAACACGTGCTGGTCAGGACGGACAGCACGGCGACGATGGCGTATATCAACCGCACAGGGGGTATCCGCTCTCGCCGCATGTCTCAGCTCGCTCGCCGTCTGCTCCTCCGGAGTCATTCGCGGCGGAATCGCTGCGTGCCATTTTTTTCTCCCGGCGAACTCAACTGTGCAGCCGATGCGCTCTCACGGCAGTTCACGCCCGGGAAAACTGAGACTCCACCCCCGGCTGTCCAGCTGTTATAGGTGCGCTCTGCGCGCTGGCTAACACAGCTGGCCCCTGGGCGTGCGTAAATACGCATTTCTCTCCAGTGAGCCTTCTCGCAGATACTGTGTTACGTCAGGGAGGACGAGGACCAGGTCTGTTATTGCGCCTCTGGCTCAATCTGATCTGTTTTCAGCTCTCTCCTCGTGACGGCCCCTCCCTGGCATATCCCTTTGAAGAAGCTCCTTCTTCTTTGGAACAGGCACCATCTGGCACCCGCGCCCAGATCTCTGGAATCACGTGTAAGGTCCATAGATGGAGCATGGAGGACTTAGGTGACTTACCGGTTCGGTGGTTAACACCGTCACTCAGGCTAGAGCACCCTCTACGAGGCATGCCTACGCCCTGAAGTGGAGTCTATTCGCTGTGTGGTGTACTTCTCTCCGAGAAAGACCCCGGACATGCCAGATCAGTGTGATGCTTTCCTCCTTCAGCTGGCTGAGCTAAGGCTGTCCCCTTCGCACTGAGGGGTTGGCGTTACGATCATCCCCGCTCTGAGGACGCGGGGATGGCGGCGCGCTGGGAAAGCATCGCCTCATCATCCAGTTCCCAGAGGCGCGAGACGCTGGTTAATTAAATCAATCCTGTCCCCCTCTCATACCCACTTGGAGATCTCTCTTAGGAGAGGTCTGCTCGATCCACTCGACTCAGTATCTTTAAGTTTTCTGTCCAGGTAGACAGCTCTGCTGGTCGCGTTGGCATCGGTCAAGAGGGTCGGGTATCTGGAGGCATTTTCGGTCAGCGAAGTGTGCCAGCAATTCGGGCCGGTCCACTCTCACGTTTTCCTGAGACCCCGGCCCACCTATGTGCCCGAGGTTCCCACAGCGCTTCTTTAGACTATGTAGTGAACCTGCAAGCGCTGCCCACGGAGGAGGCAGACCCAGCCCCTTTCTTGCTGTGTCCTGTTCGCGCTCGGCGCTTGTGACCGCATTAGAGCTTACGACTCTAAGCAGCTCCTTTTCTGTTATGATCGGCAGACGGGAAGTGCCATATCCATTCTGAGGTTGGCCCACTGTATAGTGGATGCCATCTCCCTCGCTTTTCTATGCCAGGGTGAGCCGTGTACCCCGGGAGTGAGAGCGCACTCGACTAAGAGTATCGCCTTCTCTTGAGCGTAAGCACGCGGCGCCTCTCTAACAGACATCTGTAGAGCTGCGGGCTGGGCGACACCTAATACATTCGTAAAGATTCTATAATCTTTGAGTGGGCTGATTTTCCTCACGTGTGCTGGATACGCCAGTGAATGAGGAAATTCAGTACGGTGTTGAAACACGCTTGCTGCGCCTTTCTCTCTAAACACAGAGATTCGTGCGCTTATTCACTCTGTTCAGTTGAGTTCCCCATTTGGCGAACCCTGCAGAGTTCCTCCGAGGCCCCCAGCATCTGATTCAGCGGAGGAGTGATCCCATATGCTTCATTCAGCCACGGTGTAGTTCCTCCTCTTAGGCGGGCCCGTGTCTTCCCTCCCCGCTAACCATCCTTCATATGTGTTCTCCCCCTTTTCAGGGTTAGTCCATATGTCTTCCTGCCACCAGGTCTCCCCATTGGGCAGCAGGTGGCCTCCGCAGCGTCCTCCCTATCGGGACTGCACGCTTCCCAACGTACTGTCGTAATTTAAAATTCCTAGTATCTTAACTAGGTGTATTTTTTACGACTCCCCAAAAAATATAAATAAGCCTTTAAGTGCTTCACAGGTAAGTAAGGTAAGTTAGGGCCAGGGGACACGTTGGTGGGCTGCGTCTCTGGTGATGATGGTGCGCTCACGCCGGAGCCTGGCAAACCTCTCAGCAGCGACGTGGTAAGGTTCAATCACTGTGGCGTTTTCCATAGATTTCCCCATAGTGGAAGTTTCCACATAGCATTGTAGTTCCCCTCCCGCTGGGGAACGTAACGGTTACTAAAGTAACCCTCGTTCCCCGAGGGGGGGAACGGAAATGCTATGTTCCTTCGCCACAGGGATTGCGCCTTAGCTGACAGCTGTAGTTCGGCTTCTTCAGCTAGAAAAGGTGTGGTTGTGTGGCACAGCGGGCATTCTTATTCACAAGCTGATTATGATTGCTGCCAGCTGTGCACGCTGACACCGCCAACTCATTGGCATTTCATTGGCCCGTTTAATTACTCTTCAGAATGATTGGCTTTCTGACAAAATCCCCATAGTGGAAGTTTCCACATAGCATTTCCGTTCCCCCCCTCGGGGAACGAGGGTTACTTTAGTAACCGTTACGTTACAGACTGCAGCAAGGACATCTTGGGGTTGCCAGCCACATACTTTGTTTTTACAGTCTACTCCTGTAATTTACATTAACAGTATATTACTGTTAAAATACATTTCTGCACAGCGTTTTTACATCACAAACCTTTAACCCTCTAAACCCCGCAGCAAAATCCTCAGTTTTAAACAAACACTTCCATGTGTCCACACTACTGAGTGCTCAAAAAACAGTGAAGTACAGCTGAAGTTAATGAGTTAATTAAATGATAATTATGGATTGGTGATTAACAAATCCTGTTTACAAAAACAAGTGCTGAAGGAAAAAACAAGAGCAGTAAATAGAAAAACAAAAACTACAACTGACCTCAGTCAAAGTTTTGTAATGAAATCAATTGAAGTATTACAACAAATTACTAAATAAAAAAATGAATAAACAATCTGCAGATACTTAAACCACTGCACAAACAGCATCACCAGCTACGCATATTACTAGCCTGTTTAATTTTGTATAACATCCACCAAAAGTTCTTCTTGAGATAAAGTTTTAAATTTAAAGTCACCATCATGGAGAAAAGTGTTTGCTTTAGTTGGGTTCTTAGCCCTTAACTTCTTAATATTCATTTATTTGGGCTGCTATAACTTTCAAGAACTTTGTTTGAAAAGTTAATTTGTTACAGCAAAAAAGCCAAAAAATGTAATTAATAATAATAATAATAGTAATAATGAAATACAGTATCTGGTGGTGCTAATTTTGTTTTAAATGAGGCAGAACCTGTCCTGGAATTACATAATTCAGTGTATGAACCTCAACAATGGTGACAAATAACAAAATGAACAAAACTCAAACATCACAAACAGGTTACTAAAAGTGTCACGGTTGACAGGTGCTTGCGCTCTGTTCTTTGTTGTGTTGTT
>CAIGQV010011484.1:0-11543 GCA_903798115.1 Danio jaintianensis
ATATATATATATATATATATTACTCTCTTATGTATTATAGAAGTATAGGATAGGGTTTCGTATCAGTAGATACTCAAAATCAAATGACTCGGACTCGAGGGGAAAAAACCTGATCGGGACATCCCTACTAATGAACAGTAGTGTAAAAGCAACATAATACAAAATACAATACAATAAAAAAAGAACATCATACTGTACATCGTAAAGCATTTAAAAATAGCAATTCTTACTGCCTTGCCACATTGTTCATGACACAACATAATTGCTTTTTTTATTATTTGATTGTGTGTGCATTTCAACTGCTTTGACTGTGACACTTATTCTCATTAAAGTCTTCCCAGAGAATCTTGTTAACCTATATTTGAAGCTTTTTCAAGCCCCGTCTTTTACCTAGCATAACACGAGTGTGATTGACGTTGTTCTGCATTTCTCCATTTGAAAAGGATGAATGAATAATTGGATATATCCATTTGTCAGTGACTGTAGCATTACCTCTGGAAGATTAATAGTGGTGGTTTGGATGTGCTACGGTCTAGTAAGATCACAGTCCAGTGACTGCTTAGTGATGCATTTCTCCAGCAAATGTCATGGGCCTGTAGCTCCACTGTCACACTATTAGGGTAACGTCATTATGCACACGGCCTGTCTCATCCTGAAAAGAACCGAATAATTCCTGCCCGAAAATTGACACAAATTGTTTAGCATCATTTTTTTTTTTCTTCCCCCTTGGTGCAACAACGGCGAACCAATCATTTTGCCATGCTTCAGGTATCCCAGATAAATGAATAGTCTTTTGAGTGTTTGCAACATCAAGCCTAGTGAATAACACATGAGCTCAGAGCATTTGAGTGCACTTGGCAGAGACAGAGGCGCTCGTATGGTGTCCACACCTGACACGACGGACACAGTCCATTCCCAGCTGACCTTCACTGTGTCCGTGACCCACAATGCCTCTCTGCGGCTCCGCTTGACGTTCCAGTGATTGAGTGGCAGAGCACTCCATCGCTGGCCGCTTTTGCCCCCATCTCACATGTCCGACTCTGCCAGAGCTTCTGCGCAAATGAGACGTAGTGATGTACTGACAGCTCTGCAGATGAAGTCATGGGTGAATTTGTCCACTTTGATGGAAGTGTCCACACTTGTCTTATAGGCAAAATAACTTCACCACGTCTTATCTTGTACAGTGACAGCAAGACAAAGGACTGCGATTTTCTCAAACTTTTTTGTTTGTTTTCTGAAGGGGTGCTGTATTGACCATTCAGTGTATTTAAATAGTACACTATACTTTGACAGTTCTCTGACCCATTATTGAGCTTGTTGGTTATTAAAGATATACCCTAGTGGCTAGTAGCTGTGCCTTGTTGAAAAGAAAGAAAAGTGGATATTTATTATGCATATGTAAATGCATACAGATGTAAATAGTTCAAAAGATATTTACATATGGATTTCTATTTATGTATAATTTTGTTATATGCATAATTTTGACGTATATAAAATATTTATTTATATTTATATATATACAGTTGAAGTCAGAATTATTAGCCCTCCTGAATTATAAGCCCCCCTGTATATTTTTTCCCTAATTTCTGTTTAACACATTTCTAAACCTATTAGTTTTAATAACTAATTTCTAATAACTGATTTATTTTATCTTTGCCATAATGACATAATATTTTACTAGATATTTTTTAAGGTACTAATATTCATATTAAAGTGCAATTTAAAGGCTTAACTAGGTTAATTAGGTTAGACAAGTTAGGGTAATTAGGCAAGTCATTGTATAACGATGGTTTGTTCTTTAGATAATCGAAAAATATATATATAGCTTAAGGGGGCAAATAATACTGACCTTAAAATGCTTTTTAAAAACTAATAAGACTTTCTCCAGAAGAAAGAATATTATTGGAAATAATGTGAACAATTGCTTGCTTTGTTAAACATCATTTGGGAAGTATTTAAAACAGAAAAAAAATTCAAACGGGGGCTAATAATTCTGACTTCAACTGTACATGGTTATGTGTAATTATATATACATTAGAAATATATGCACTGGTTGTCTGCGGGGTCTTAAAATGTCTTCAAAAAACTAAATCTTATGCCTTAAAATGTCTTAAATTCCCTAAAATATTGTGTTGTAGCTCTTAAATCATTTTAAAAGGTCTTAATTGTTCATATGTCCATGTAAAGCTACCCAATGGGGCCAACACTGATCCATTCACCAACAATGCAATAAATCTTTGAACAAAAGATTAATTTATTAATTATTTTTAATTATCTTCCTTACAATAGTTTAAAAGCTCTTCATTTATTTATATGTACCTGGTGAAGACATTGACCTGGACAGACTATTGTGGATACATTTAGTTTACTATAGTATACTGTATATTATTATGTATAAATATTTTTTAAGTGTATGCAACTAGAGTTTGGATGTTTTGACAGATTATTTAAAATATGTGGCTAATAAATAACTAAATTAGATTTTTGGGGTGTAGGACAATTACAAATATTTTCCATTAGAAAACAATGCTAAGCGTTTAGCCCTGTATAAGTTCATAAGGGTCTTGAAAAGGGCTTGAAAAGTCTTACATTTGACTTGATGAAACCTGCAGAAACGCTGTATACAGTACACCCAAAATTATTATGGAATGCAAACGTTTATATATGCATTGTGTGTATAATTTTTAGATAATTACAATATGCAGTTATTCATCATCCCTATGTGATCACCCTTATTTGTCTTAATGCTTATAAAAAATTTAAGGCTTAAAAAAACTTGAAATATAAAACTATATAGAAATATTTTAAAAATACATTAGGAAAGCATGACAAAATTTATAAACAAATAATTCATTTTTTTTATTTTGAATGTTTTAAATATAATTAAGCTAACAAAAAAATATTTTACTAATATAAATGTTATTAAAGACAAAAACAACATTCTATAATTCTCTAAGTTTTATTTGAAAATCCTATCCAATCTTATCCTAGTCAAAACTGTCAAGATGAACCTCTTTATTTCAGTGACATTTGTCTCAAATCTATTTATTATTGGTGTGGTTGAATCAAACCTACACTTTTTTTATTTTTTTTATTTTAGAGTCAGTTTATTGTGGATCATGCTGGCATTTTAGATTGTGTTATTTCTTCTTTCCTGTCTCACTGAGGAAATCTAATCCAACAGCACCTCAATGCAGACTCCCGCTCTTCTTATTACCCTGAGACGGTTCTTCAGAGAGTCATCATTTGCTCACCGTAATGAATAGGTTAATAAAATAGAATAGTTTAATTATGTTTTACTCCCTCGCTTTGTTAATGGTTCCGGAGGAGCTCAATTGAATAATACGATTCCTGTTATTAATTATCTGTAAGTCAACTTGTTTAAATGGTATTTTACAGTGCCTTGATAAAATTACAGCTAGAGGCAAAGTGGTGATAGACAGACAAAGGCCATGGACGAATTATCATACAACTATTAGCTTGTTTCCAAAGGGTTTTATGTTAATCTTTTAGTGCTTAAGTACCCCGCAATTAACATCAGGAGGAGCTGCCTTCCAGCAAGCCTCGCAAATTGAAGTGCTCAGATAAAGAAGTAGTTATTCAGATGTAAACCAGAAGAACGTCGGGCTATCGTACTCAAGTGTACAGGAATTTTTTTACAAATTTTTTTTGCGAGTGATCAAGGAGGTATAACGATATCATTATCTCTCATGGGCTATGACACAAGATGTCTCTTTCAACCCGCTGTGCTTTTGTATAGCGCTAAAGCAGGACGCTAACAGGCAGATGAATAGCTCTCATCGGCAGCGCCATCTGATGAGGGGACACGTTTACATATCGGCACTGGTGGCTTGATATGCAAATGTGCCACTTTGAGAGGACTATAGGGAGAGATATGGCTCATTGTTGGGGTTTTTTTTATGCTAAGCAGAGTCGTACCCATGCCGAGAGAGCGGGCAACAATCTTGTATATCAGCGTCCATCAATGCTAGCTTAAACCAACAAAAGGGGCCACAACCCTGAAGGATGTGTGCGATTAATAGGCTAATTAACAGCATTTCTAACTGGTCTGATCTTGATTTTAATTTGTTTGATGAAAAAACACTCGCACACATATTGTGGGGACCACCCAGACATGAAGACATCTCTTGTTGGTTTAAGATGTATTCTTTTACAGAGAGTGCTGCATTTTTACTGGCCTATTAAACGTCATAAACGTCTGTCTTTTGTTTAAAAAGGTGTGTGTTTGTTGTGGTGGTCATATATTACAGTCTAAACCATATACTTTATTGCACTATGTAATTGTTTTGTTAACTGCTTTGGACAGGAAGTGTCAGTTAACAAAACAACTGGACCGATAACCTGGCAACCTGTTCACGGAACAAGCAGCCATGATGTCATCTGAAGAATATCACACAATATTGTGTATGTTTACATGACTGTTTAGATTATTAAAGTCTTTTAGAGTATTTAAATTAAGTATAAAATCTTAAAAACTATATGGAAGAGTCGAATAGAAGATCAGTAAAAACCAGACAATTTCATAAATCATAAAAATTCTAAAATTCATAAATCAAATCATATTCAATGAAAATCATATTATTGTAGTGTTGTTTATATACAATTTTATATAAATTAATGTATATATTAATGCGGGGTAACTTGTAGAATGTATAATCTAGTCAATTGTGAAGTGAAGTGAAGTGAAGTGAAGTGAAGTGAAGTGAAGTGAAGTGTAGTGTGGCCAAGTATGGTGTCCCATACTTGGAATTTGTGCTCTGCATTTAACCCATCCAAGTGCACACACACAGTTAGTGAACACACACATACCGTGAACACACACCCGGAGCAGTGGGCAGCCATGCTGCGGCGCCCGGGGAGCAGTTGGGGGGAACGGTGCCTTGCTCAAGGGACTCACCTCAGTCGTGGTATTGAGGGTGGTGGAGAGTGCTGGTCATTCACTCCGCCCACCCCCAATTCCCGCTGGTACCGAGTATCGAACCAGCAACCTTCGGATCACGAGTCCAACACTCTAACCACCAGGCCACGACTGCCCCAGACAGTTTGTCTTTACTGTATAGTAATTATAGCATTTAAACTTTATATAACTGTCAATACGGCGACGCGGTGACGCAGTGGGTAGCACGTTCGCCTCACAGCAAGAAGGTCGCTGGTTCGAGCCTCGGCTGGGTCAGTTGGCATTTCTCTGTGTGGAGTTTGCATGTTCTCCCCGTGTTCGCGTGGGTTTCCTCCGGGTGCTCCGGTTTCCCCCACAAGTCCAAAGACATGCGGTATAGGTGAATTGGGTAAGCAAAAAAAAAAATTGTTCGTAGTGTATGAGAGTGTATGAATGTTTCCCAGTGATGGGTTGCAGCTGGAAGGGCATCCGCTGCGTAAAACATATGCTGGATAAGTTGGCGGTTCATCCCGCTGTGGCGACCCCAGATTAATAAAGGGACTAAGCCGAAAAGAAAATGAATGAATGAATAACTGTCAATACACCATATATAATTTTAGTTAACACCAAATCGGATGTATAAAATCGTTGAGATTATAATAATCGTTTGTTTGACAGTTACCGGTCAGTGCAGGATTTGTTATCTTAAGTTAATTTTTTTTTGTATGCTTTTTCAGTTACAAAAACTTCTTAATTGTTCATTTAACACTAATTAAGATACACATGGGAAATGTATTTATGTATGTATTTATTTTAGATATCTGTCTGTCTGTCTGTCTGTCTAATTGTAAATGGAAGTTTATTTTTTGCTGTGTATGTGTGCATGTGGTTTGTGTGTGTGTGAGAAAGAGAATGTGTGTTTGTGCTTAAGTGTTTTAATTTGTATTTGTGAGTGAATATATCAGTTACTTAAACTTTGAAATTCATTATGGGACGTTGATCTCTACATAGTTTCATGTAGATGATTAAACTTTCAAGAAAAAAAAATTGTAATGACCTTACTTTTTTCAGTTATTTTATGTTTTTTTTTTTTTATATATATGGCATATATGCATAACCTTAAAGTAAATAAGCATATTAAGTGAGAATTGTAATAGCCTGAAGGACATCCTGAATCAAAAGCCGCACAGCTTGCCAATGCTTCCCTACGGAATACTGAAACCCAGTTTTATGGAACGGCCTGGGATTTTTTTTTTTTTCCACAAACATTGAAAGATTCACTTCTCTTCAGCCAGACACCCAGGGTTTCACTCTTTTATTTGCTCTAACCCTACATCTACAAATCCATTGTGTTAGTGTCTAGATAGGAAAATAAAACACTCGTCTTTATTCTCTTCCCCATGTAAATACGCTAGATATGGTCTGACCAGACCTTTAAACATGATAAACACTTTTGCCTTCAAACTGAATTCCATTGTGTCAGGCCCCATAACTTATTGCACATGATTACAAAGCTACCGATATAATAAATTAAGCTGATGGACAGAATTATACCCAGTGCTTCCTGCACTCCCCAGTGACGCATACTAGCTTAGTGCTCCTTGACAGCAGCCTGTGATTTAACACTAGCAAGGAGGCCAAGAGGAAAACAGAAAACATTCACAGGAAAGGTCTGAGACTGGGCCTCCGCCTAGTTTACGAACCACTTTCTTATTCACAGCCATTAAAAACCAGAGCCGAGCATCTGGGAAGATACAGAAGAGTGTTATTTATACGTTAGCGGTGAAGTTTATCATTTCAGTCATGAGAGGGAATTGTTTGACACAATCGTCAGTGGAAGAGAACAAAAAAGGGGATAGCTAACGTGCTCCAGAGCCGTGTCTGGTGCATTGAAACAGATGTGTCTGCCGGCTCTTGACGCGGACATGTCATGGGCAGAGATAAACAGAGTAAAGCAAAGAGAGTGCGGGACTGGCACGACACGGGCTAATTTATCTCACTGAGAGACAGATTAAAGGCAGGGCCCAGTAAAACGAAGTTGTGCCGCCTTAATCAGGGGACAGACTGCAGGCATTATAAATAATAAATCAGGCCTGGATATTGAGAGGCCTGGGTGTTATTAGAGAGCATGGCCTTTTAAAGCAACAAAAACAAGCCATCAAAAGCTGCGTTTTCAGCCAGTGAGAGAAGTGCGGGTCTGTTCCAAAACCTACTGAGCTCTCTTGCGGTCTACTTACATACAGTAGGTGACTGACTTGTGGACAGCATGCTGCCTGAAATAGAACCTAATAAAAGAACGATTCCACTGACAGGTGATTTAAATAGAGCCATCAGCATGTTATGCTACACCATAGAGTAGCAAATAAGACATGCTGAATCAATGGTTAGATTATTTTTGAGTGCTGGGGGAATTCAACAAATATTTATATTCAGCATTTCTCATTTCATTGTCATCTTGAATGTATTCATCTTTCCACACCAAGCTGGAATGACTTTGTCTGAAGAATACATGCTATGCTAATTTAGACTTTAGCCAAAAACAGACATCTTAGAAAGTTTGAATAGCCTAACATGTTTCCAGACAAAATTAGTTTTAAATATTTGTGTTTGATATATATATATCAACTTTTATGCTAAGATTGTGTTGCTAATCTTTCATTTTGCTAACGCTACGTACCATGCTCTAGTAATGTTGTGATAGCACACCAATTACACTCTGATACTATTAGATATTATAATGTTCTTCTTTACTAAGATTTTTTACCTATATCTTTTAAGTTTTTCGAATTTGCATTAAATTCTGTGTTGATGACAAGGGTAGAGCACTCTGTTCTTTTATTTCTCCCATATTTACAATTTTATTCACAGTATGGTCACATTTAAGCTAATATATTTGGCTAATATATTTCTTATCTTCTGCTTTGCTAATATTTTGTTGCTCGTGCTTTCTATGCTCAAAAGAATGTTGTGATAGCATACCCAGTGTGCTAATTTCACTTTATTTACATATTTCTTGTAAAATATTCAAACTTATGAATATACTTGTAAAAAAAAGTCACATAAAAATGCTGTTAAACTTTTATTATTCAAATATTTTTTCACCGATCTATTATGCTGTGCATTTTGCTGTGAATCATTCATTATGCTAAAATAATGTCGCTAACACTACCTTGCTTGCTCAAAGAACGTTTTGAATTGCATACCCAGTGACCTCTGACCTCTGTTTTTCACCATTTATATATTTATTTTAGTGTATGATCACTTTCATAGAAATTTTACTAAACCTGTATTTCTTTTGTCACTAACCATCCATTATGCTGAGATTTGTGTTGTGAACCTTCTATTATGCTAAGAAATTGTTGCTAACGCTTCCTTGCATGCTCAGAGAATGTTGTGAATGCAATTGCAATGCTCTCTGACCTCCCATCTTCACCATTGTTATTGTTTAAATTGACGCTGTAGGGATCTCGCACGTTGTTGTTTGTGTTAGATAACACCAGGGTTATACTTGAGCATGCTATTTAGCATGCAAAAGCCCTGCAGGTCAAATGCAGCATCATTTCAGCGCTAAAACATAAAGCTGGCTTTTATGTTCTGTTCGCTCCATAGGAGAAGCGTCTCTCTTTAACTATGATTAGGTTGAAGTCAGGGGAGAGGAGACAAGATTTAAATTTCTCAGTGTCATTAGTTGGACATGGGGTCACAGCTGGGCCTCTCCCACCATAATTGCACAGCTTGATTTATCTCTAAAGAAGCTAAAATACATATAAATCTCCAGGCTCATCTTTGTTGCAGGATTCCCTCTTTGATTAATGACAAGAGGACCAAAAAAAGTAGAGAAAGAAACAACAAATGCCCTGTGAACAAGTATGAATTATTCATCTGGGTCGGCCTGTTAAATGTGTATATTTCCTTAAGAAAAGTCAAGGTGTTTCGCAGCTATCTCCCGTTTTGCTGATGATGGAGAACGCGGGGTTGGCTGTGTTCGTGCAGCTCTAATAAACTTTATTTCTACCTCAGCCATCAACCGCGGGCCCCCACGCATAAATAGGTTTTATGTAAATCTGTCAGCACCTGGCCTGCGCCGAGGCTTCCGTGTAGATATTGGCCTGTCTGGAAGTTTATGACGAAGTTTAAAATCATTCATTAAACTGACCCGCCAGTAAATCCACTTACTGGAAAATTGCCCCCGATCTTCTATTTGGTTTGTAGATGCGATCACGAGTCCATTTTTAACTTAATTAATTGGCCGTTTCTGTTGACAAGAAATTTATGCAGTAATAATTTGCTGGAAATAGATGCAGAGAGTTCGAAATGAGATATCCATCAGCGCCTGGTGTTCCAGCAGCTGCGGCGCGGCTAATATGAAAGTATTTCAGCCACTGACGACCCCGCTGTTTGTGCAGTCAAGATTATATATACCCACGATCCATTGCCTGCCTGAGAGGCGCTCATGGAGGTCTATGATAACAAAGAGTTTGTGATTTATAGCTTGCTGTGAAAGCAGAACTTGATGAGATTAAACAATTTCATAGCACAAGTGTTTCTCAGACCTCCTGATTTGTAGTTGCGAGGCGATAGTAAATCAACTTTATATATCTGAAAGCCTGCTCAGCAAAGCAGTGCAATTACTGTTTAAGACAGCTACTTTTTATTTAATTTTTATCCAGGGTTTGTCTCCTTTATTTTCGCGCCTGTCAGGGAGGCGCTCACCTTCAGAAGTCCTTCTCTCAGGGAGGGGAGGATGCTTGGAGAAAAAGGCCTCCTGCTTGCTATCTTTCCCTCACAGCTTTTAAAACCGCAGTGATGACCTCACAAGTCTTGCTCCTGTGCTCACTTGTTTATTTATTTATTTTTTAATATGACTGCATGTGGTGCATGTTGACTTGTCAGGTAGGGCTGTTCGATAAAATGTTTACCATAATTATCACGATATAATTTTCCTTCCATAAAAACATAATAACAATCTAACGATAACGTGTTCGTTAAATCTTCGCTATGATGTTTATACTTCAAAGCAGAACTAAATGGCGCTGCTTGTTTGTGCCTCACAAAGTTTAGATTTGTTTACACATGGATGTAATTCGTATGGTTCACGTAACCAGCTCTAAAGTGCTTGAATTTAACAAAGAACACACCTCTCTGCGATTAAGTTTAACGCAAGATGAAACAGTTCTCAACATCACTGACAAACAAGAAGTTAGTGCCATATTAGTTAAAGTTAGTTAAAGAAACCATATATGATTCAGTTAAAGCCTAGTCCAATGATTTACTATAGTACCGGTAACTGTTTTGTGACAGTACTGGAGGATTAAAATAACAATTACATTATATCATTAATGACATATACTGCACTAAATGTATTAAAGAAGTGTCCAAATATGATTACAGTAATAGTTTTTCTTATTATTAGTTTATATTATTTGCGCCTTTTGTATTTATACGTAATATATTCAGTCTAGGTTTTTTTTAATAACATTATCTTAGAAATGAGCTACATTTCACATGGTGAGGTGCTATATGCAGTATGTGGCTTTATGATAATCTTATTGGATTAATGACATTGTTTAATTTGAATAAAATTTGAATAAAACGTCAGAATGTTTAAATATAGCCTTTACAGTTGTTTTTGTTTTACTGAACGTAAATGTTCATATCATGTCCTCAAAGACAGGAAATAAAAACCTGGTTAAGTACAGCAGTACTTCCCAGAGGTTTGAAAAATACTTGCGGTGGTAGCCAGATTGAATTACACCATTTACCCACATCACATAAATAGTTAACTATATGCGACAAACAAAACGTAATTAAATTTTTAACTATAATTTTATTTATTATGACACTGTTATACATGGTTTCTTTTCAATGGGTTAAAATAAAATAAAAAAAGACTGTCGAAATAAAAATAGAAATCCACTATTTCTCTTACTTTTATACTATTCAGGAGCCATGTGCACCCACTGACAGGTAAAATCTGCTTCTCTCTCTCTTTCAATTCAATGCCAAATGCCAAAGCATTTTAGATATGTATATAAAATAGCCTGTGTAATATATTGACATCATCAAATTAATAAAATATACAGCAAATGAGAAATAAATGACACAAAAAGAATGCAAACAGACAAAATCTCAGAAAAAATTATAATAATTACAAGATTAAAATGTGTAGATTATTTAAATAAGGCAAATGCGTGGATTAACCATTATGGTGTACATACATTCTGCAGCCAGTTTAGACCAGTCATTTCTTCTTTCCGAGACTATAGTAAAGTTTTTCTTAATCGTTTAGATTAAAGAATTATTTTATTTTCTCTGACTCACGTAGTCAGCTGCGAAGCCAATCGAAAGTAGGCTTAAAAAAAGAAGATAATGCAAAAACACATACAATTAACAAGCTTTCGAAAGCGAAAGCAAAAACCGAATCCCGGACATTTTAGGAGATTTAGAAACCCGGGCCAGACTATTTTTTTTGGAAGTCTCCAAAAGGCTGTGGGTCTGCAGAGCACGTGAGACTGTCTGTGGGAGTGTTGACAGGTCTCGCGCACACAGAACGAAACGGGTAAACGAGAGAAGATTTTCCACTACTTAATTGATTGCGGATGTTTGGTTATATTGGGTGGATACAAAAAAGTGTAAAAGGATGATA
>CAIGQV010011489.1:0-10034 GCA_903798115.1 Danio jaintianensis
TGGGTTCTGTTCAGATTATTTAGAGTCGCCGAGTGAACCGACTGGGTTCTGTTCAGATTATTTAGAGTCGCGTGTTCAGGAGTTGTTCGTGAACGCGCACCGCCAGTTTCGGGATTTTAAATTTTTACTCTTTTATTATAAAATATGCACAAATTTAGCACAAACATATACATCTCACAAAATAAAATTAGAGAAAGAATATTAACAATATATAATCACAGGTGTAAACATAGTTGCCAGGGATAAAACATAAGTCAATAACAATAATAATAAACATTGAATTAACTGAATTAAGCTTACATGACGCTTCATATGTGCTAGCTCTCTAATGTTATGCAGTGTTGGATCAGGGATGATGTCATGTTTAAAGCTCCGCGCCGGTGACGTCAGTGGGCGGGGCTTCGGCGGAGATTCCAAAACAAGTTTGTAGAAGTTTGGGCACACACACACACACACACACACACACACACACCGGAGCGAGGATGCACTGGGAGCAGATACTGCGCGGAAAGAGGAACGACAAGGTGAGAGAGAGAGAGAGAGAGAGAGAGAGAGAGAGAGAGAGAGAGAGAGAGAGAGTTTTATACGCAATACAGCACATGATGACGGCTTATAGAGAGAAAGAGAGATAGAGCGGATGTGAAGCGCAGGATGTGACTGATCTTTCATCCGCCGCCGGTGTTCTTCTGCATGCTTTCCTTTACGTCCGCTTGACTCGCGTTCTGAGTGACGTCAGAGCTGCTGAAACACACCAGGTTTATATTTCCTTGGTTTATATAAAAAGCTCCGTATTGTGACCCAACGTTGGGTCAAATATGGACAAACCCAACTGTTGGGCTATTTTTAAAATGATTAAACATCTTTATTATTTACAAAAATAGTCTATATGTCCATTAGTTCATTCTTGGGTTAGGATTATTATTATTCAGTTACATTTAAATTACATTTTTATTTCAACCTAGCTGCTGGTTTTGTCCATATTTGACCCAACATCGAGTGTGTTTGACCTGTACGGTGAGAGTGTATATGTAGTGTAATGACATATGAAGATGTGTTCTGCACATCTTTATAGTTTCCTCAGGGCCTGCTGATGCTCATGGCTATGTTGAGAGCGGTTATGGGTCAGATATGGGTCAGATGAAAGGCTGTGTTGTGTTTTGTGACAGACAGACTGAGACTATATGATCAGACAGACTCTTTATCTGCAAACTGACCTCAATATTCAGTCTAAACCGCTCCAGATTGATATGGACAGGTGGAAATATGATGTCCTCTGTGTGTTTCCTGTACACTGAACGATATTTAATGTCTATATACACTGTAAAATTATCCATAAATGAGCAGTTTTCAGTATTTTGTGCTTCATGTTTTTATTTTTCCCTGTTTATTTCTGCTTCTGAATGTCATTATGGGATTTTAATCTTTCTTCCAGCAACCTTTAACCTGTGAAAGTGTGTGAAAGTGTGTTTTCTGCACATGTGTAATAGTGCTGTATTGTGTGTGTTGGTGTTGTATATTACACTGCAGAAACCTTGTAATAAACTGCAGCACATTTTCTGTTATTTTACACTCTTATTTCTCAAGATATTATTATTTCTTATACATTATATTATTATTTTAAACCACTAAAATGTCAATAAAAGTCGCTTTGTTAAACTGCAGAGTTGAATTATCACCATCAGAAGTGGACGGAGCAGAGATCAACATCCCATAATGCAATTCACCACCGCAAATACACACACAACACACACACTGTCCATTAATGGATATTATTGACAGGTTATATAGATATGAACTGACAGAGCTTCTTTCGAGGAACAGCGAGTTTTGTGTATATATTACATTTCACTGTAGTTATTTGTGTTTGTGTCATGAAATGTTTGTTCATTAATATGTTTTTATATTTTGTGTATAGTAAAAATGTGTGTATTATGTGGGAAACCATCCAGCATCTGCAGTAGAAACATCTGATTTATTGAACTGTTATTTGAAAGAGGAGCGCCGGCCAGTGTAGTGTTGGGCAACTATCATCACTGAGGTCTGCCGTTAACAAACGTCTGATCTGGCGAGGGGCTACAGTGAGGAGAAATGTCTGTAGGGCAAAAGAGAGGAAAGTGTGTGTGTGTGTGTGTGTGTATCTGTGAGAGAGAGAAAGTATGTGTGTGTCTGTGTGCTTGAGAGAGTATCTGTATGTGTGTGTGTATCTGTATATTTGTGTGTGTGAGAGTGTGCATGTGTGTCTGTGTTTATCTGTGTGTGTGTGTGTGTGTGTGTGTGTGTGTGTGTGTGTGTGTGTGTGATTGAGATGGTGACTTGTATTAGCCTCTGTCTGCTTTTGATTGCAGAACTCTGTGATTTCTTCATCTTGTCAGCAGAAAGACACACAGAGGCCTGTTTTTCAAGAAGTGCCCTGACTGTGTATGTGTGTGTTTGCGTGTGTGTGTGTGTGTGTGTGTGTGTGTGTGTGCAGATTGAGCGGCTGGAGGGTGCAGTGGCCCAGGCGGCGCTGGCCTCTTTCGGTGCGGACGCGTCTCTGCTGTCCTCAGAGGAGGTGTGTGTGTGTGTGGACCCACAGCGCAGCCGGCAGGTGTGTGTGTGTGTGGACCCGCAGCGCACACGACAGGCCCTCTCGCAGCTGCAGCAGAAGATCCTGAAGCTCACGGAGCAGCTGCGCATCGAGCAGGCGGCGCGCGATGACAACGTGGCGGAGTACCTCAAACTGGCCAGCAATGCCAACGACAAACAGCAGAGCACACGCATCAAACAGGTACACACACCTGCACGGGCTCATTCATACACACATTCATAATTCATTACTCCTCCTCATGTCAATCCCCCCAGAGCTTCATCTTGAGACACAAATGAAGATATTGTAGCTGAAGTGAGAGCTCCCTCATCCTCCGGAGACAGCAAGGGTCCCGAAACACTCAGAGTCCAGAACAAAAACATCCTCAAAACATTCAGTGTTTGATTGGTCAAAAGATTTGATGAGAAACTGAAGTATCCATTTATGCGAACCAAAACAAGACTAAACATGACTGAAGTGGCAGAGTCCTGACAGGTTTATATCTTCTAAATGTCAGTTTTGCTAGTTGCTAAGACCAACACACTGACCCTAACATCTAAAACACATTATTTGAATCTCACAGGGACTTTAATCTGCTTCTTTGTTCACATCTTCAGGTGTTTGAGAAGAAGAACCAGAAGTCGGCGGCGAGTATTGCGCAGCTGCAGCGTAAGCTGGAGCACTGCCACCGGAGGCTGCGGGACGTGGAGCACAGCGGGGTGCAGCGGCAGCCCAAAGACGTGCTGCGGGACATGCAGCAGAACCTGCGCGGCGTGATGACAGGGCTTAGTGGGGGCGTGGTGGACAGCGTCAGGGGTGTGGCCTCCAAACCGCGTGAGATCGCCTCGCTGATCCGCCACCGCTTCGGCAGCGCAGACAACATCAGTGCGCTGCGGGACGGAGCCGAGGATGCAGAGGACGGGGCCGCGGGACGCTCTCTGGGCTCTGCCACCACACGCCTGCAACACAGCCCGAAGTTTGGCAGCGAGGATGACTGCTCAAGTGCCACCTCAGGCTCCGCGGAGGCTCACTGCGGCCCCGGGGCCCCCGGAGGACCACCCAGCACCAGAGGGACCGGCGGGGGGCTGGAGGTGCTGCTGCAGGAGGTGCAGGAGCTGCAGGAGGTGCAGGCACAGCTGGAGGAGCAGCTGGAGGAGCTAAAGAGCAGTTGCAGGGAGGAGTGTGCAGTGCTGACGCAGACACTGCAGGAGGACAGATTCAGGTACACACACACATCAGATACACACATACATATATGCAGACACACACATCAGACACACACATACATCAGATACACAAACAGACATTAAATACACACACACACATCAGATACACAAACACACATTAGATACACACACACACATCAGATACACACACACACATCACATATACACATTTCAGATACACACACATAGAGACATTATTACCTTGTGTATAACCGGTATATCTGAGCTAACTACATGTTAAAGACGTGGACTGTAAGATAAAGTGCAGCTGGATTAATGTTAGTGAATATGAAAACACAGTAAATATGAGCTGTAATATGAAGACTGTTTTAGCTCTTCAGAATCAGGCCTGCAGCTGATTTTTGGGTCATGACCCTCCATATTTGTGGCCTGAAATGGACTAAAATTACCGTATTTTCTGGACTATAGAGCGCACCTGTATATAAGCCGCATCCGCGCTATTTTAAAAAAGAAAAAGAAAAAAAGATATACAAGCCGCACCGGGCTATAAGCCGCAGATATCTATGTTGAAAAATTAGAAATTTACTGCATTTACAGAACGATTTTGTACTGAAACTGTACATGTATGTATGAACCTGAACAGATTCTTTCCGAACATTGCCTTTTAACACGGCAGCAACTTTGCTGATTAAAACGTCATTTCTCCTGTGTTTGAAACCACAAGTCACTTTAATCATCTTCGCTGAAACCCATGAATTCATCTTCTTCAGTGTCGGAGTTGAACAGCCTCAGAAGCGCTTCGTCACATCTGTCTCCATCAGTCTCGATCTCCGTGTCACTGTCATCCTCCGGTGAAGGTAGCTCTGAAGGTGCGCCGCTCTCTTCGCGTAGCAGTCCAGCCTTTTGGAACCCGTTGGTGATGGTGGATTCTTTGACAGCACTCCACGCTGTTAGGATCCACTGACAGACATCAGAAAAGGATGCTTTTCGCATGCGGCCGGTTTTTGTGAAAGACTTTTCACCACTTGTCATCCAAGTCTCCCACTCAACCCGGAGTACAGCTTTAAATGCCCGATTCACACTGATGTCAAGTGGCTGCAAATACTTTGTTGTACCTCCAGGAATCACAGCTGGAATGGAGTTTGTATTCTTGATCGCTGCTTTCACAGAATCTGTGATGTGGGCCCTCATGCTATCCAAAACAAGCAGCGCTTTTTTCCGGTGAAAAAATCCTCCCGGGCGCTTACCGTAGCACTCCGTTAACCATTCCTTCATTAGGCCTTCCACCATCCAACCTTTGGCGTTAACTTTGACCACTATGCCTTTCGGGAGTTGTTCTTTGGGCATAGTTATGCGCTTAAAAATCACCATTGGTGGAACTTTTTGTCCGGATGCCGTGCTTGCCAGAACGCAGGTGAAGTGCGTTCTCTCGTGGCCAGTTGTTTTCAACAACACAGATGATGCACCTGTCTTGTTAACAGTCCTGGTCAGAGGCAGATCAAACGTCAAAGGTACTTCATCCATATTTATGATGTCGTCTGGTCCGATGGAGTTCTCTTGTATCTTTGTTTCAACAAATTTGTGGAAGTTTTTAACTTTTTCCTGATAGTCAGGAGGGAGTTGCTGACAGAGAGTGGTCCGTGCCCTAATGGACAGGTTTTTACGTCTCATAAATCTGAAACACCATGACGGCTCAGCTTTGAAACCGTCAATGTTCATTTTGAGGGCGATTGTTTTGGCTTTCAGTCGGATCTGTACAGTGGATACACCTCGGCCACCTGCTCTCTGTGTGTTCACCCAGTCTTCCAGGACATTTTCAAGTTCAGGCCAACTGCTTTTATGTCCTCTGAAAGCTTTTCTCGACTTTTGGCATTGCATGAGCTCTTCCCGCTGCCGCCTCCAACGTCTCACCATAGATTCGTTGACGCTAAGCTTGCGTGCAGCAGCTCGGTTTCCTTCCTGGGTAGCAAGCTCGATGGCCTTCAACTTAAAACTTGCGTCATATGAACTTCTTCGTGTGGTTTCCATGATAAAGGGGCAAGGATTTGAATATAATTTCCAGTTAGTAATTTGTCGTGCGTGTTCTATCTGCTAAAGAAAAATTAGCGTAGTCTATTTTTCTTTGCATTGATTTTTCGTCTATCTTATTTTTTATTCTACCGGTAATTCCGGTCAGAGCGTCCCTAGCGGTGGAAGAAAAATCTACAGAATAGCCGCATCTTTGTATAAGCCGCATGGTTCAAAACCTAGGGAAAAAGTAGCGGCTTATAGTCCAGAAAATACGGTAGACTTTCTTCCTCTTAAATGGTGAAGATGGAGACAGACATGTTTCTGCCCTAAATGTCCAGCTGGCGGTCGAGCGTTTCTCTGATAATAACAGCACAGAAATAGCTGAAAAATCAACATGTTCCCCCAAACTGAACATTCTGTCTCTGTATAGCCGGAAATCTGATTCTATATTTTTCCTATTTTTCCATACCTTCACACTCTGCATTGTAAGACCTTATTGTTAATGTTTAGAGATACACTCATTCACACACGCACGCACGCACACACACACACACACACACGCACATGCACAGACACACACACACGCACGCACGCACGCACGCACGCACGCACGCACACACACACACACACACACACACACAGAGTCACTCATAAACATCATCGCAGAGTAACACACTGCTGTCTTTGGCACTGAAATGTGCGTGTGTGTGTGTAGATGTGAGCGTCTGGAGGAGCAGGTGAATGACCTGACGGAGCTCCACCAGAACGAGATACTGAACCTGAAGCAGGAGCTGGCCAGCATGGAGGAGAAGATCGCATACCAGTCCAACGAGAGAGCCAGAGACCTGCAGGTGTGTGTGTATCTGTGTGTGTGTGTGTTTATGTGTGTGTATAAGTGTGTGTGTGTGTGTGAAGGAACAGCAGCAGTAGTTAATGGTTGAAACACTGACCCAGTTGATACACTAACCCCCCGCTCTACACTTTCATCCCTAACCCCCCGCACTACATCTTCATCCCTAACCCCGCACTCTACACCTTTATCCCTAACCCCCCGCACTACACCTTCATCCCTAACCCCGCACTCTACACCTTTATCCCTAACCCCCCGCACTACACCTTCATCCCTAACCCCCCCACTCTACACCTTCAAACCTAACCCTGCCTGCTCTACACCTTCAACTCTAACCCCCCACTCTACACCTTCAACTCTAACCCCCCACTCAACACCTTCATCCCTAACCCCTCCACTCTACACCTTCAAACCTAACCCTGCCTGTTCTACACCTTCAACTCTAACCCCCCACTCTACACCTTCAACCCTAACCCCCACTCAACACCTTCATCCCTAACCCCCCCACTCTACACCTTCAACTCTAACCCCCCACTCTACACCTTCAACTCTAACCCTCCACTCTACACCTTCATCCCTAACCCCCCACTCTACACCTTCATCCCTAACCCCCCACTCTTCACCTTCAACTCTAACCCCCCCACTCTACATCTTCATCCCTAACGCCCCCCGCTCTACACCTTCATCCCTAACCCCACTCCCCCACTCTATACCTTCGTCCCTAACCTTCATACCCCCCTGCCCCCACATCCCTAACCCCCCGCGGTCTACACCTTCATCCCTAACCCTCCTATGTCACCTACGTAAATTCCTTCCCTCCAGCTCTTCACCTTCATCTCTAACCAATCAATTGCCTATGTCAATTGTACCCCCCTCCTCTATTCACCAAGTTGTGGTGGTTTGCCCAGGGCCCCAAGCTAGAACCACTACTGCTGACAGGTGATAAAAGTGTATGTATGTGTGTGTGTGCAGGAGGCTCTGGAAGCGTGTCAGACGCGTGTCTCCAAGATGGAGCTCCAGCAGCAGCAGCAGCAGGTTGTGCAGCTGGAGGGTCTGGAGAACGCCACCGCCCGCACTCTGCTGGGCAAGCTGATGACAGTGCTGCTGGCGCTGATGGCGGTGCTGCTGGTGCTTGTGTCCGCCGTGGCCAACTGCGTGCTACCGCTGATGAAGACCCGCAGCCGCTCCGTGTCCTCGCTGCTGCTGGTGCTGCTGCTCGCCGTGCTCTGGAGGAACTGGGACTCCTTTTCTGGACACACACACCGCTTTCTGCAGCCACCGCCGCGATGAGCAGACACCGTCTTACACACATTTGCAAACTGTTCATCTCCTGAATGCCTTTGGTGCATTGCTCTTGAATTAGACTAATATCAATAATATTTGTATCTTTAACTAGGGCTGGGTGATAAATCAGTGCATTATCGAATACAGAAATGATTCTGCATCCATTCAGACATTTTTATGAATGCATTGAGATTCTTGCTTGAATGGATTCTGAGATTACTTTTCACCAGCAGATGGCGCTGTGTGCTTTACAAACAGCCGAACTCTGCTTAATTCCTTACACATGCCACCTGAATTAAAATAATTGTTAATAAAGCTAGCAAAGGTTTAAAGTCTGTGTGAAATCAAGATTTGTTAGCGCACATTCATATTCTAGTAAGTAAAAATTGTATAGCTTTGGTAATCTTCAGTCTGAGCATCTGCTTCTGCATTTGGATTGGCTCTTTCTCTGATGACGCTTCAGCCACAATATTCTTAGCCACGCCCCTCTTACCGTTAGTTTGCTATGAGGAAATGATGTGCAAAAAGAAAGCCCCGCCCCGTCTTAATTTACCCCAACTCAACAACATTGTTTTGCCATCTGTGGTTAAACACTAGTCTATTGTGTTGTCTTCTGTTATACACTAGCCTAGAGCGCTGTCTGCTGTTAAATGCTAGCCTAGAGTGCCATCTGCTGTTATACACTAGTCTAGAGCATCGTCTGCTGTTAAAATCAGTTAAAAGCCAACTAAAAACCATTTAAAAACCAAAACATAGAGTGGATTCCATTCTGAAGGGTTCATCTGTATGCCCTAATCCCTTCCTGATTAGGTGCAGTGTGTAACGCCAAACAGCTTCCCTGCTCAAAGGAGGATTTCCTCAAGTGTCCATTAGTCGTATTTATCAAAATCCTTAATGCGAAAGAGCCCTTAGAAGTGGCCAGTTTTTATCATTTCGGTTTATGACACTTCAATATGGTGAAGTGTGATTTTTCAGTCTGAAGTACCCTTCGGAGGGCGATATATCTCGTTTGGAACGCACCTTTTGTGTTCAGACTGTTGTCTGTGGTTAAAGACTAGCCTAGAGCGCCTCCTACTGCTCAAATCTGTTTAAACTAGCCAATTGAAACCCATCTGCTGTTAAAAACAAGCCTAGAGCGCCATCTGCTGTTATAAACTAGCCTAGAGCGCCATCTGCTGTTATAAACTAGCCTAGAGCGCCATCTGCTGTTATAAACTAAGCTCAGAATCTACTCCAGAGAGAACTGCGATGCGATCTGAAGATCTGTGAATCATAATGCATCATTTTATTGTTTCTAATCTGACTTCAGCTGAATGTAGCAGTCTGTGTAGATCACGCAGAAGAGAAAATCTGCCATCCTTTGCTCAGTTTTAGGAGTAAAATCCTGTATGCTGGAGTTTTATTTCTGGTAAACACAAGCGGAAGCTCTGAGGATGATGATGACGAAGGTGTTTGAAGTACAGAGTTTGGGTTATGTTACGAGCGTGATCTGATGCAGAAACGCTGTTTTAAAGGAAGTATTATTTATTGAGTATAGCCTCACTGGAGCTGTGACCGCACACAAACACAGTACCAGTAGGAGCTCTTATTGCTCAGTCGTTTTAGACACCTGCACTGCCGGTCAAGTGTTTGCAATGTTGAAAATGTTTCGTGTTTTCTCAAACAGGCCACCAAGACTGCATTTATTTGATCAAAAACTGTAATACTGTGAAATATTATAACAAGCTAAAACAGCTGAATGTTTAGTAGAACGCCATCTGTAGCTGCGATGTAAAGCATTATTACTCCAGCGTTCTCCATCCTTCAGAAATCACTGTAATATGACCATCATTTATCATCAGAGGGGGATTTTATTAATGCAGTGTCTAATTATGCAGTGTATTCTTAGGATAAATGATATTTTCCAATATTTACAATAGAAATCATTAAATGACATTCAAGAAAGCATTTGACGTGTAGTGTGTGATATTAGATAGAACATGTTTCATCCTGTGTTTGGGTGTGAGTATTGGACCAGAACTGTTCTTTGATTATTTCATTAAGCAATGGTTAATATTTGTATGTCAGTAATATAATAACTCTCAGGTGGTGTGTGTGTGTGTGTGTGTGTGTGTGTGTGTGTGTGTGTGTGTGTGTG
>CAIGQV010011494.1:5000-10141 GCA_903798115.1 Danio jaintianensis
TCATCATTAATATACATTTGAGTTTTGTATCTAATATTGATAAATAATGTTAATTGCATTACTTTAGTGTCATGTGTATTACCATGATGGTGCTTAGCAGTTGTGTGAATGATACAGAGCATCTTATATGTTTCTCTGCTTATGGAAAATCTGTTTGTGATAAATATTGGTCTCGTCACCACCTGCTTTTGGTTACATTTTTGTCTGTGTAACAAAGGTAAGATGTGTAGATGTGTAGGTACTGTAAGTACTATTGGTGTTATAATACTGTATAACACTGTTTAAATTAATGAAATACTGTACTGTATTCTTTACTGTAAATTTCTCATTTCAAAAAAGGTAAAATTCTGGCACTCACACTGCTACTTTTTTTTACCATAAATTTGACAGCATTTTAACAGTGTATAAGGTAACTATATGGTTTAAGATTAGTTTCAGGAGGATTTAATTATAATAATAAGTTGTTACCCAGTTTATTTACTAACTATAACATTGCATGCAAATGCGAAACAGAACTAAAGTGCTAATAAATACTTAAAGACTTGATAGGCTATTAATTTTGGACTAAAACATGCACTCTGTTTGCATTAAATAAAGCATTTATTGCATTTAATAAATCACAAGTACTTAAAATCCCTTTTGATCTCATCCCATCATGATCCACATAACTGAAGCCCAAAACGTACTAAATTCTATTTCTGTTAGCTATATTTTCCCAAATACTTGCTTTCTAAATTCAGTTGGCAAGCTTTTGTAAAGCATTTACCTTTAAAAAGCACAGCATCAAATTTGTCAAAGCAATTCATCCATGTTACTGAGTTCAGCAGCAGATGTCTTTCTCCTGACATGTGTCATCCAGTCTGTCATAAACCCTTTCCCTGGGTGCAATATTTCCTCCATTACTTTCATTTCATTCTGCATTAAGACCACAGAGTCACACATCATGTTTGAGGTCAAAGCCTTTACACTGATGGACTTCAGATATTACGCATCAACCCACTGGAACAGCTCAGCTCTGGTATTTTTAATGGTGAACCGTGTCTACTAATGTGCCCCTTCAACCCTAATAATTCCCCAGTGTTTCTGAAATAATAAAAAGGTGTTAGTTTTGAATGCAGACTGTGTTAAAGCAGATTTTCTCTGTGTTTCTGACTGTTGGATCAGCTGCTCTGGTCAGGCCTCAGGGTTAGTCCTGACTGATAATGTGGGTGCAGAAACTGTGCCATATTGACCTTGCTGTTGGGTTTGGGGGGTTTTTGAGCACTGCAAGGTCGACGGCTTACACCAGATCAAACATCCAGATGGGCCGAAAGAGAAAGGCAAACTGCCACAGTCTAGACTGAGTCACTGAAACAGATCTCTGTTGCTTTGTTTGCCCAAACAGGAGTGGCAACTTCTGTGATTTTGTTCAAGTGACCCCTATTAACCTCTGGACACACAACAGACCTTTCTCACTCGGAGAGAAGGATCCAGCAAACACGGAGATCCATCGCATTCAGGCTTTCACTCACTCGATCCCTCTTAACAAATCAATCTGAAACAGACACTATGACAAAGTAAGTCTCCTAAACATACGTGGAAATAACTTGTCTCATTTCTTTTCGGTTGCTTAAGTCAATTTATGCAGCACAAGAAAAGAAATGGGATTTACTATTACATATTATGACAAAAGGTCAAACGTATGAGATTTGTAATTCCTATTTAATGCATTTAAATGAGTGGTCACCAACTTTTTTATAGCCCAAGATCCCTAACCTCAGCCTTGCTGAAAGTTAAGATCTACCCATCAAAAAACTTGACAGTAAAATAAAGCTACATTATTCATTTGCATTTCTAGTTTGAGACCTTTAGTTTAACATTTTAGAACTATGTACAAGCACTAGTTTAATATGCAACAAAAATATCTGTGAAGATGCACCTGAATGATATTTGGATGTGAACCACTGATTTAAATGCTCTTAAAAAGACTAAATTGTCCAACTCAAAGTTGAATTTATGCATAATTATGACATAAAACATCAAAATGATGAGTAGGCCCACACTTAATATATACGAGTAGAAATCTGCCGAGTTTCACAGATTTTTTTAGCCTATCATTGAGTTGATCTATTTACTTATGTAAATGTGCGTAAATATATATTTATTCAGCTTTTATATGAATTTTTTGTAATATTATTGACTAATATGCAAATGATTATATGATTAATTTACAATACAGTTTGTTTTCTGTCTTTTAATAGACTTGCTTTGTTTACCAAAAAAGTGTTTGTAATTTTATTGGCATTGTAAACTTTACATAAAAGTTAAAAAGCTATTATTATTTATTATTTTTTTTAAAAGTTTTTAGTTACTATACTCTCTAAATCATTCCACATAAATCTACAGATTTTTTACAAAATTCTTCACAGAAATGGCAAAATATGTCTGTAGATTCGTTCTGGCTCTGCTTAAGAGATATTATCATAAATATGACATAAATTGTCATAATATTGTCAAAAAAGGCAAATAAAAATTATTCAAGTCCATGAAATTTAATTATTAGATCAAAATCAACTAACAAATTTATGACCATTATTATGAAAGTATGACAAAGGTTTCGTGTTTTTGATTGACAAAATATGTAAATTAAATGAGTCAATAAATATGTTAAATTAATAAAATATAAACTATGATAATAAATATAATGACAGCAATATATATATGATACATATAAAATAAGTCATAATTAAAACCTCAAAATTAACTAAAAAAAAGTCACAATTACAAAAATGTATGAAAAGTCATTATTTTCTCATATTTATTTCATAATTAAGCCTTTTGTCTCAATTCACACTTGTTTTTCCAGACTTAGCCTCTAGTACTGACATCAGACTATTATATGATTGACCAAAAACATGTTGATGCAGAAATACTCTTCTTTACATCCTGCCTTATTTAAAGAGCTTAAAATAAACATATGAGGGCAGACTATAGCTTGCCAGTACCACTTATACTTCAGATATTGTATACGCACACACGCACACATCCAAGGGCCTGTGTTATTTCTGCCATATATTATAGGATGTCAGATGTTATCACGACAGCCCTTATGTTCACCCTTTGAGTCAATCATGTTAATACCGTCACGTAACAATTGCTACAGATATCCAGCTTCACTGCTGATCAACACATTGAGGCCACGACAAAGCTCTCCTACATATGTGTTGCACAACAGGTGCTGGATTTCACCATCAGCCTGGAGGCCAAGCTGCACAAAACAACACAAGAGAGTGGCTGAACACATGCAATGGACATTCACATCGCTTCCCCTACAACCATTCAGAAGAGGTGCTGCAAATCTGCTCTAATAACGATGTACGTATATTAAAATAAATGACTACACAGGTAGCAGGTTCATTTGTCTTGTATCAGATAAAAAACATGGGAGATTGTGTAACTGGAGATACATTTTACATTTTAAAATGTTAAAGCGCTAGTTCACCCAAAAATAAAAATTCTGTTATTAATTTCTTACCCTCATGTTGTTCCAATCCCCTGAGATCTTCGAGATTCGTTCGTCTTCAGAACACAAATTAAGATATTTTAAGTGAAATCTTAGATCTCCCTCATACTCCATAGACAGCAACTGTCCCGACTCAATCAGAATAAAACAAATAATTCTTCAAAACAGACCATATGTTAACAGCGGTTCAATCACACATTATCAAGAGAAGAGACAAACATTTTGTGTGTGCATAAAGCTAAAATAAAGACTTTATACTAAATGATAAAAAGACTTTTTAAGTTTCTTTTCCTCAGTGTCAGTATAGGGCGCATGTTCACAAGAACGTTGTGTGAATAAAGTCATTATTTTTGTTTTATGTGTGCATAAAAGTATTCTTGTAGCTTCAAAATATTCCGATTAATTAACTTTTTTTTGCATTTTTTTAACACCTTTATGGACTTTAAATGAGTTGGGACCATTGCTGCCTATGAAATGTCAGAGAGCTCTTGGATTTCATCCAAAATATCTTCATTTGTGTTCTGAAGATAAACAACGGTCTCGGGGGTTGGAATGGCATGAGGGTAAGTAATTAATAACATAATATTCATTTTTGGATGAACTAACCCTTTAAGGGAAACAAAATTGTTCTCTAAAAGAAATTCTGGTAACACTTTACATTCGTTAAATGGTTTTCATTAGGTAATGTATTTACTAATATGAACAAATGAGCAATACATTACAGTATTTATTCACCTTTGTGTATTGAAATTGAAGATGTTCATTGTTAGCTCTTGTTAACTGAGTGCTCATTAAATAATGTTAACAAGCACAACTTTAGATTTACTAAAGCTGACTTATAAATAGATTTACTTACTAACTTATAAATGTGAAGCCATGATTAATAAATGCTGTGATTATGGTACATTCTTAGTTCATGTTAATAAATACATGAACTGATGGAACCTTGTTGTAAAATGTAACAGAAATGATCTTCTTTATAGAAACAGTTTTGATTTTCGAAAAATCGAACTCAGTGATTCCAAACAACGCACTTTCTTTTTTACTTTTAATGAAAAAAAAGTTCTTTATAGTATTATTTGACTACTCTGTTATGCAAGTAACAATAGTTTGACATTTTACATTTTTTTTTAAGAAAAATTATGATTAAAAAGCAAAACAACCAACTCACTGATAAATTATATATTTTTTGATAATGTGGTTACAATTTGGACATTTTACAAATCTTGGTATAAGAACTTTTCAGAAGAAAATATTTTCTCAGCTAAACACAAATACCTTTACAATTTCCTGTATTTTACACAATTATTGGAGATAATTTCCCCAATTAAGGCTAAGTACGACAACAAATTTGATTGTTTTGAAAACATTTTTACATGACAAATGTTTTTAAACAATATATTGTTGTAGAATTAGGAAAATTACTATATAAACCATAAAACCTGTTTGTAATCTGTAACACATTTGTAATCAGTTTTTATTCTTTGTTGTTTTTTTATTTCTTACACTTGTATTTTATGTTTTATTTAGTTTTATGTAAAGCACTATGAATCACCATTGTGTATGAAATGTGCTATATAAATAAACTTGCCATATATATATATATATATATATATATATATATATATATATATATATA
>CAIGQV010011508.1:516-15516 GCA_903798115.1 Danio jaintianensis
CTCTCTCTCTCTCTCTCTCTCTCTCTCTCTCTCTCTCTCTCTCTCTCACACACACACACGCACGCACGCACACACACACACACACACTTGCTCGCGCACTCACTGCAGCACCGTCCCGCCGCGGGATGGAGGAACCGCGCATGCACGGGATATTCACGGACGCGGACACCGGGCGGCTCACATACGCGCTGAGTCTGTCGGACAGCCGCCTCACGGTGCAAAGGGTCCCGTCCCCGCCAGCCCAAACACCGGCACCGGAGCACCTGGACCTGCGCGACTGCTTGGGGAGCCGCGCGCACCGGGGCGAGAGCGAGGACCGGGACGCGTATTATCTGTGCGTTTATTTCTACCCGTACCGGCGCCGATGGATGGCTTGGGGTCCGGTCCGACTACGGGACGAGCGGCGATTTCGGCTTGTGCTCAATTCGGATGATAATAATGATGAGGAGGAGGAGGAGGAGGAGGAGGATGAAGAAGACGCGAAGCTGCGCGAGGCGGAACGGTGGGCGCGCGCCATCAGAAACCGCCCGGGAAACACGCGCGGTAAGAAACTAACTTATTCAAAAGCTGCGTGTAAACTCAACTGAGAGGCTTTTCGTGTAGTGTTGAATAGAAGTTGTAACAATAGCAAGTTTTGTTTGATAGACATGGACGTCTTACTTAAAACAAGGCTAAATGTGGGCTGTTAGTGAATATCTAATAGACGTCTAATAGACATCTAAACAAATCTAAACATAGATGTCTTGGCTAAAAAAAGGCTAAATTTGGGCTGTCAGTGAATGTCTAACAATAGTCAAAAAATAGTCCAATACACAGCAATGAAAGGCTACTCATGTAAAGTCTGTCTAATCTGTATTTGATGACTAGTCTTGTTTTGACCTTTTCTTAGACGTTTATTAGACGTTCACTGACAGCCTAAATTTAGCTTTGTTTTAGCCAAAACGTCTGTGTTTTGATGTTTATAAGATGCCTAGATGTTCACTGACAGCCCAAATTTAGCCTCGTTTTAAACAAGACATCTGTGTTTAGATGTTTATTAGATGTCTATTAGATGTTTACTGACAGCCCAAATTTAGCCTAGTTTTAAACAAGAGATCCATGTTTAGATGTCCATTAGAAGTCTTTTAAATTGTAACTGACAGCCCAAATTTAGCCTTTTTTTAGCCAAGACATCTGTGTTTAGATGTTTATTAGATGTCTATTAGATGTTCACTGACAGCCCAAATTTAGCATCATTTTAAACAAGCCATCCATGTTTATATATCCATTAGAAGTCTTTTAAGGTTTTACTGACAGCCCAAATTTAGATAGCATAACATAGAGGTCTATGTTTAGATTTATATTAGACATCTATTAAACATCTTTTAAAAACAAATAATGCTTGCTGGGTCATAAAATAATATGTGCTTTTAAGCTGCATTTATCTTTAGAATACCACAATAAAAATTTGGTCACATCTGTGAATTTGATGACTATAGTCTAGTTTTGGGCTGTTCTTAGACGTCTATTAGATCACAGCCCAAATTTAGCCTTGTTTTAAACAAGACGCCCATATTTAGATGTCTATTAGACATATTAGGTTTTTCACTGACAGCCCAAATTTAGACTTTAACCAAGATGTCTATGTTTAGATGTCTATTGGATGTTTATTAGAAATTTCACTGAAAGTCCACATTTAGCCTTTTTTTAGGCAAGACGTCTGTGTTTAGATGTCTATTAGATGTTCACTGACTCACTTTTAGCATGCAAGATGTCTTATTAGACTTCATTTAAAAACAAATAATACTTGCTGGGCCATAAACTAATATGTTCTTTTCTGTGACATTTACCTTGAGAATACCACAATAAAAATTCAGTCACGTCCGTGTATGATGACTAGTCTAGTTTTGGACTGTTCTTAGATGTCTATTAGATGTCTAGATGGCAGCCCAAATTTTGCCTCTTTTTAGCCAAGATGTCTATGTTTAGATGTCTATCAGATGTCTATTAGACGCAAAATTGCTTAAAGTATTCACACTATTAACAATAACTAAGACTTTTAGCTCAGTAAACTACTAAATAGCTCATACTTGATCTAAAGATCATACTTTATAAGTGCTAATAAACAGTTAAAAACTTAATAATAAGCAGACAATAAGCCAGTATAGTTAATGGTGTGAATTGTTACTTAAACTAAAGTGTTACCAAAATTCTATAGTGACTTATAGCCTAGTAAATACTATAGTGTTTTTGAACTATACTGTAGTAAAGTGCTTGAATTAATCTGCTGCGGTAACACAACAACTATACTAATATAAACAAATGTGCCAATACTGTAATTTTCTACAACTGTAGGGTATATTACACTACAATACACCACAGTTTACTGTAGTAAAAACTAAAGTATACTACAGTATCCATTACAGTGTAGTTACTGCTTAAGGAGAGTTGTAAATACTATAACACAGTATAATGCACTTTACTACAGTATTGTTCAAAAACACTACAGTATTCACTACACTTTACTATAGTATTATTTTACGTGGGTTACCAATGTTATATTTTAAATTTCCTCATAAATACTATGTAATAACATTATTGTTCAGTATCACTGTACGATCACAGAGCATTTTTTAATGTGTGTAGCTAGTAGCTAACAGTATTAACCCGCTTTAACCATACTATAAGTTCAATTAAAATATTACAATCAGATTTAATTTATGAATATAGCGCTTTTCACAATAACTATTGTTATTATACTATTGTTTCTTATTACATTACAATCAAAAACAAAAGCAGAAAAGGTCAAGGTGTTGTGTAGACTCTCAGAATTAAGCACAAAAGCTAAATTGTTGCACGTACAGGATCCATATTAATATTTTATATTAATAAGTACAAACAATGCATTGAAAGGGTGACTCTTTTGGGTTCATTTTGGGGCAATATTTGACAAAATATACCATATTTGACCAAAACAATGGGTTAATGCAGCCCAATATTTATTTTTCAGAAAATAATACACTTCATATAATAATAATAATACACTTTCATTAAATCATTGCAATAGCTAAAAGATCATTTTGTGACTTTGTGCTGTCCTCTAAGCCCCAGCATGGTTGGCAATACATCAGATTTGTATATACAACATCGTACAAAAATGTGAACATGGTATTTTTACCTCTAGCAGGCTTGTTCATGCAGGGTTTCACCTGTTTAACGTGTTAAGATGAGGTGTGACTGTGTGCCGGGAGGGAAGTACAGCTGGATAACTAGTTTAACCTGCTGAGCGACGGTTAGTGATATATTATGGAGTTTAGCTTGAAGATCAGCTTTCAAATGCAGATCGGGGATTGTTAGGAACAGTTGAAGACAATTATTAGCCCTCCTGTATATTGTTTCCCCAATTTCTGTTTAACAGAAGAAGATTTCTTTCAACACATTTCTACACATGATAGTTTTAATAACTAACTGATTTCTTTTATCTTTGCCATGATGACAGCACATAATATTTGACTAGATATTTTTCAAGATACTAGTATTCAGCTTAAAGTGACATTTAAAGGCTTAACTAGGTTAATTAGGCAAGTCATTGTACAACAGTGGTTTGTTCTGTAGACAATCCAAACCAAATATTGCTTAAGGGGGCTAATAATATTGACCTTAAAATGGGTTTTAAAAAACTTAAAAACTGCTTTTATTCTAGCCGAAATAAAACAAATAAGACTTTCCCCAGAAGAAAAAATATTATAGGAAATACTGTGAAAAATTCCTGAATCTTAAATTATTTGAATTATATTTGAAAAAGAATAAAAATTTCACAGGAGGGCGAATAATTGTGTCTTCAACAGTATGTAGGCTAAATGGATGTTTTATCCTCTAGCTAGTGATCTTGTGGCGGTATAAAGTGCGTATGAGTATCTGTGTGTGAGAAGATGTGAAGAGATGCTGAGAGGACACAATATGTGCCACATATGGGACGTGTCCAACACCATCTGTTTGCCCTCATGTGGGTTTAACCCTGTAAAGACTGACAAATTCAAATTAAACAGTTATTATTTATTATTTGGGCGGCACGGTAGCTCAGTGGTTAGCACTGTTGCCTCAGAGCAAGAAGGTCGCTGGTTGGAGCCACGGCTGGCTCAGTTGGCGTTTCTGTGTGGAATTTGTGTGTTCAGAATCAGAATCAGAAAGAGCTTTATTGCCAGGTATGTTCACACATACGAGGAATTTGTTTTGGTGACAGAGCTTCTACAGTGCAACAGAATTACAGAGACAGGACAAAAAACAGATAATAAATACATTTTAAAAATAAAAGTTGTAGTGAATGCAAATATACAAATTGACAAGTGTATGTACAGGAATATTACTATATACAACGTTATATGGCAGCTGTTATGTGCAAATTAACATGTAAAATATGTTGTTAAATAAGTGTTTATGTGTATAAAAAGTGTAGGTTCTTGGAGAGTAAGGAGGATTGTACCAGTGATTCGCTCAGCAGTCCGAACTATTCGACGTAGTCTTCGGAGGTCGGATTTGGTAGCTGAGCTAAACCAGACAGTTATTGAAGTGCAGAGGACTGATTCAATGATGGAAGTGTAGAACTGTTTCAGCAGCTCCTTTGGAAGGTTGAACTTCCTCAGCTGACGAAGGAAGTACAACCTCTGTTGAGCTTTTTTTTTTTAGCTTTTTTTTTTCTCCTCGTGTTTGCGTGGGTTTCCTCCGGGTGCTTCGGTTTCCCCCACAGTCCAAACACATGCACTATAGGTGAATTGAATAAACTAAATTGGCCGTAGTGTATAAGTGTGTATGGGTGTTTCCCAGTACTGGGTTGCAGCTGGAAGGGCATCTGCTGTAAAACATATGCTGGAATAGTTGGAGGTTCATTCCGCTGTGGCGAAAACGTAGCCCTATATACATTTCTGGAGATCGCAAATTATGTAGCCAGAAGTATGTATGGCTGCATTTCGTCTTTAAAACGAACGCTATGGGGCGGTATGACCACGTTCCTTTTCGCGCTTACCTCCATATGGACGGCTTTTCCACTGTTATCAGTTTGTCCAGTGGCTCACCGCGTACATTGGCGGACTTGTGACGTGGAGCAAAGTTAACCGCAATGACAGGGTTCGAGCCCGGCGAAGAACGGTTCCAGAAAGGAGGTAAGACAAAAAAAAAGCCAAAAAAAATTAAATAAACAAGTAAATAATAGGGTGAGAATGTGGTAAAATCTGAAAACGTGGTAAAAATGAGACCAGATTTGATTTCTTTTTCTGGATTGCTTTTGAAAACACTGTTGGTTGGGTTTTAAAAAAAGTACCTCCTGGGACGTATTTGGCGCTCTCCAGAAATGTATATAGGGGTACATTTTCAGAATGAGGCTGGGTTGGTTTTGGGACACTGTCTGACACAAAGGCATTTTTCAAACATCGATTAGTGCACCATTTAAAAGTCTGATGTATAGTAAATATAGTGAAAATATGGAGGAAAGAGTTGCTCAGATTTTATTAAGAAACTTAACCTGTATACGCACAAAAGGTTTGATTAAATTGTTATTAGAAAAACCTTCATAACCACTCTGTAGTTTCAAGACATTCGATACAATGATGACAAATAATAAACAAATCAACATTCCTCGAAAAAAAATGAGATTTTAGATGTGTTTTAGGCTTGGAAAGATGATTCCACCTCTGACGAACAGTGAAAGTAAAGGTTCTGGAAAAAAAACTTCCTCAAAAGCATGGGAGGGCATTACGCAAAGTTCCTAACTGTAACAGCTTATCCTATCTGTTTGGTCTACAATGTAATTTCAGTGTGGACAAAAGCTATTACAGAACAGTATTTCCTACTGTAAGTGGAAATAAGCTGAAGGTGGATGTGTGTATATTTATTAAAAGGCCTTTTAATTGGTAAGAGGTATTAATACCAATCAGATGATGGATTATATTTTTGCAGTTTTATTTATCTGGATCATGTGGAGACTTTAGAAACGTATCAAGTATGATACAGCATGCTTTTTATTGTTACTCAGGATTTTTGCATATAAGCATGCATTTCTTGTCACGGTGTGCTCTGCACACAAAGGTACGAAACACAGGAGTTATTAAAAACACGTAGATTTATTAACAAAACACTCACTGGTAAATGGAGACACAGGAAGACGGAGACACTGGAACATGGACAATACACCATGGCAATACAAAACTGGACAAAGGAAGACTAAACTAAGGGGTATATATACACACACATGAGGGATAATGAAACACAGGTGAAAATAATCAACATTAGAAAACGGCAGGAAACAGAACAAAGGGATCACATGACGACAACATGGAACAGACACCTGACATTACCCCCCCCCTTTGAAGGCGCGACCTCGCGCCTTCAACATAACGTAATATGAGGGATGATGGGAGGGGAGGGGCCAGGGAGGAGTTTCAGGAGGGAGGAACCAGGAAGGGAGCTGGAGCAGGAAGACCCAGGACACAGCCAGAAGGACGGCCCAGGGCGGAGTCGAGGAAGGAAGGGACCATGAAGGAGGAGTGACTGCCGACTCCAGGGGGCCGACTGAGGGAGACGCCGCAGATGGCGGTGGAGCCCAAGGAGGAGATGGAGAGCCGTAGGGTGAAGGTGACGCCGAGGTCCCGGAGGGCCGGGGTGGAACAGACGGCTCACCTGAGCGAGGCGACGGCGGGGGTCCGGAAGCCTGCGGCAGAGCCAGAGCGACAGAGGACCAAGGCGTAGCTGGAGGGAAGGAGGAGCTCAACGCCGCTGGCAGGACGGAGCGACGAGGCGCAGCCAGAGGAGTGGAGTCCAGAGGTGTAGGAAGGGCGACGACTGACCAAGGCGGAGCCGGAGGGACGAGGGAGCCTGGTGGACTGACGGTCCACGGCGGAGATGAGGGAGGAGGGAGCCAATGCGGAGCACAAGGGTCGAAGGGCCGAGGTGGAGTCCGTAGCTCGAAGGCTGGAGGAGCTGACGCTGGGCGACACCCTCCAGAGGGCGATGCTGGCAGGCAGCACCTCAGAGCGAGCTCCACCTCTGGAGCTTGAGGGCGAGCTGGGGGGCTGGCTGACTGCAGCAGCGCTGGAGCTGGTTGACTGGCTGCAGTCATAGGTGTGAGTAGAGGTGAAGAGGGTGGGATGGGTGGGAAGTCACTCACGACTCTGGAGCTTGGGGCATCGGGAAATTCAGGAACTAAAAAACTGTGTGGAAACAGTTGACGCAGAGATACGTCTTTGCTGTCTGGAAACAGCGGAAGGGGCTTGACTTCGCTCCAGAAGTCGGTGAGCAACTTCCCAGTGTCCAGCGGTTGCACATCTGCAGAGGGGGGGTGGACGGGACTCTCGCATGAGCCGCTGAGGTCCACCAGGACTCCCCCTTTCGGCGATGTTGCCGGCTCACACACCTGGTCAGACGGTCTGTTGAGCTCCTCCTGCTCGGTGTAACTCCGCTCTGTCGCTCTAGATGGCGATGGCTCGTACACCGCGGGTGGCTCTCCGTCTGCGGTGGGCTCTGGCAAACGCTCCCTGCAGGTGGGTGGTGTTTGGCTGGTCACTGGGTCAGGAGTGGCGCTGGCGAGCTCTTCCTCCTTACAGACGATGAATGTTGCTCCATTCCTCGCCAGAATCCACTCCACATAAGCGGCGATATTGCCCCAAGGACCATCTTCGGACGACCGTGCTCTGCAAGCGATGTTAGAGCTGTTGTTGCAGAACACGCAGAGCACGTCGTCCGGATTGCTGGTGATATTAGCTACAAACAAGTACCGTCTTGTATGGTCCTCGAGGCTGCTTTCCCCCTGCTCCAGCAGGAGGGGAAGAAATTCGGGGCTGTCGATGGGGTCCATGGGAACACAGGGGAGAGGAAAAGAAAACACTGGGGCAAAAAAGACTAAAAAGAAAAACGGGGGAAAGTACGCCGCAAACTGTTTTGTGGTCCAGTATTCTGTCACGGTGTGCTCTGCACACAAAGGCACGAAACACAGGAGTTATCAAAAACACGTAGATTTATTAACAAAACACTCACTGGTAAATGGAGACACAGGAAGACGGAGACACTGGAACATGGACAACACACCATGGCAATACAAAACTGGACAAAGGAGGAACTAAACTAAGGGGTATATATTCACACACATGAGGGATAATGAAACACAGGTGAAAATAATCAACATTTGAAAACGGCGGGAAACAGAACAAAAGGATCACATGACGACAACATGGAACAGACACCTGACATTTCTATTATTAACCGAATCAGCAAAATTCATCGGCTGGACCAGAAAACAGGTGAGAAAAAAAAGCATGATGCCAGTGTGTTTCGATTGTGCTAAAATTTCCGTTTTTTTTATTTTTATAATAGACAATTATCTATTTGTTTTGAGCACAATGACAAAATGTTCTGGCATCATTTAGGCAATAGATATTGTAATTATGTCATGCATAATTTAGCCGCTGAAATCTTTGAATAGCTAAAAATAGGACAGACTCTTCCTGTGAGTTTTGTCAGATCCTGCTCAGTACAGCTTCTCCGGTTCTGCTGTAAAAAGCACACACACATCTGGAGTTCTAGAGAGGAATACCGGAAACTTCTAAACGATGACGTCATTGCACTGATGATTCTAGGCTGCCAATGGTTTTCTGGACGCGGAAGTAAACGCCTATTGGTGTGACTGAGTAACAGTTTGCATACTTCACATTTTTCTAAATAGAGGGCTGTGTGTCCACTCATGTCCACTTCTGCATACTTGTTTGGCAGCCTACAATCTTCATAAATGAACACTGCTGAGATTTAGGTTACAAACGCTTAAATACTGAGTGCGAACATATATTTTCATGTGCTTACTGCAGTGTAAATCAGTGGGCGGAGCTAAACAGGTAGTGATGTAGAAGTAGTGGGCGGAGCTAAACATGCAGTGATTTTTGAAGTAGTGGGTGGAGCTAAACAGACAGTAATGTAGAAGTAGAGGGTGGAGCTAAACAGGTAGTGATGTAAAAGTAGTGGGCGGAGCTCAACAGACAGTGATGTAAAAGTAGTGGGTGGAGCTAAACAGACTGTGATGTTAAAGTAGTGGGTGGAGCTAAACAGACTGTGATGTTAAAGTAGAGGGTGGAGCTAAACAGGTAGTGATGCAAAAATAGTGGGCGGAGCTAAACAGGCAGTGATGTAGAAGTAGTGGGCGGAGTTAAAATACACTATGTGGAGGCGGAGTTTAAATACACTATTACATAATAAACAGGCTCATTCCACCTTTGTCAGATTGGCTTCAGTATAAGCTGTTTTTAAACGAATCAAAGGTTTGAGTTCTGGAACCTTGCATTATCAAAGAATTATCGTATTTTCATATTTATGATGGTTGTAATTAATCCAGATAAACTTTTTTTTTAAATTAAGGCAGTTCATATTAATCCGTGTTTCAGTGACTGAACTGTGATCTGCCATGCACTAAAGGCTCATCACAGGTCACATGCTGTTGGTTCTCTCTTCATCTGCTGTGGGCTCAGCGTGGCATCTACTACTCAGTCATACTGCATATTCACATGTTTAATAGATGAGCTTGTTTCAGCACGCGTGATCCGGAGCAGACGATAATACACTATTTAACAGAATACATGCATTTTAAATGAGCCTCTGCTGTATGGCACAGAGAACAGGCGTGCGGCACAGATCTGTCACATGTGAAGAGGGAGAAAACAATGACAGTAAAAGCTGATTCACTTCTCTTTCTGAAGGCCCAGACGCCCCAGGACACTTTCCCAATGCTTAGAGCGACAGATGATGGCAGTGTAAACCTGATCTGGGGCTGTTTTTTATACAGCTTTCAGTTCATTCTCTATTGTTGTCCTTGAAGCTCATAGGAAATCAGTGGAGGATTTTAAAGAGGTCATATTGTGACTTATTAGACTCAAAAAATGACTTCTGCTGCTTTTTCAGTGCTCAACATACACTCACAGGCCACTTTATTAGGTACACCTTACTAGTACCGGGTTGGACCCACTTTTGCATTCAGAATTGCCTTAATCCTTCGTGGCATAGATTCAACAAGGCACTGGAAATATTCCTCAGAGATTTTGCTCCATATTGACATGATAGCATCACGCAGTTGCTGCAGATTTGTCGGCTGCACATCCATGATGCGAATCTCCCGTTCCACCACATCCCAAAGGTGCTCTATTGGATTGAGATCTGGTGACTGTGGAGGCCATTTGAGTACAGTGAACTCATTGTCATGTTCAAGAAATCTCATATTTTCTCTTTTTCGGACCATTCTCTGTAAACCCTAGAGATGGTTGTGCATGAAAATCCCAGTAGATCAGCAGTTTCTGAAATACTCAGACCAGCCCGTCTGGCACAAACAACCATGCCACGTTCAAAGTCACTTAAATCACCTTTCTTCCCCATTCTGATGCTCGCTTTGAACTGCAGCAGATCGTCTTGACCATGTCTACATGCGTAAATGCATTGAGTTGCGGCCATGTGATTGGCTGATTAGAAATATGCGTTAACGAGCAGTTGGACAGATGTACCTAATAAAGTGGCCGGTGAGTGTATATAAGTTCACCCTTCACAAATCTCTCATTTAAATGAATATTTTCTAAAGGAAGCTTTACAATATTATATTTGTGCATATACATTAGATTAGTCAGTACTGAAGACAAATCTGGAGCTAATCTAACAAAATAATCTATGATAACGGTATAAACTTAGTACACCCAAACTTATGTTAAAGAAAAATATTAAATAAATAAAAAATGTAAAAAGAGCTAAATTCAAGAGAAACAAAAACATTATACAATTTTGTTGAAATATAGTTTTTTTTTTCCAATATTTAGCATGAATTTAAATGTATAATCTTTCTATTTCTAAAGTTGTTTGGCAACTAAAATATTATTTTAATAAGTATATCCATTTAATAAATGTGTTTTGTTTAAATGCACCAAAACACACTACCTGACTAAAGTCTTGTCGTCGATCCCAGTTGTAAGAGCAACAAATAATAACTTGACTTCTAGTTGATCTTTTGGAAAAGTGGCAGAAGGTCGATTGTTCAGATGAATCATCTGTTGAACTGCATCCCAATCATCACAAATACTGCAGAAGACCTACTGGAACCCGCATGAACCCAAGATTCTCACAGAAATCAGTCAAGTTTGGTGAAGGAAAAATCATGGTTTGGGGATACATTCAGTATGGGGGCGTGCGAGAGATCTGCAGAGTGGATGGCAACATCAACAGCCTGAGGTATCAAGACATTTATGCTGCCCATTACACTACAAACCACAGGAGAGGGCAAATTCTTCAGCAAGATAGCGCTCCTCATACTTCAGCCTCCACATCAAAGTTTCTGAAAGCAAAGAAGGTCAAGGTGCTCCAGGATAAGCCAGCCCAGTCACCAGACATGAACATTATTGAGCATGTCTGGGGTAAGATGAAGGAGGAGGCGTTGAAGATGAATCCAAAGAATCTTGATGAACTCTGGGAGTCCTGCAAGAACACTTTCTTTGCCATTCCAGATGACTTTATTAATAAGTGATTTGAGTCATTGCAGAGATGTATGGATGCAGTCCTCCAAGCTCATGGGAGTCATACACAATATTCATTCTTTCTCCACTGCACCATGACTTTATATTCTATACTGGACATTATTTTTGTTCAGTGACGAGACTTTTGTCTAAGCAAAGTCAGACCTTACTGTCCTAATGAAATAATAAAAAAATCAAGGCATGATCATATTTTGTTTTGGTCAAATAAGCGTAATCTAGAGGCCTTTGCCTTTCATATCAGCCACTTCTGATACCAAATGATCAACTAGAAGTTATTATTTGTTGTTCCTAAATCTTGGATAGGCAACAAGACTTTTGTCAGGTAGTGTATATGACTTAAATTCACTGCGAAATGGATAAAAAAACATTCATTTCCAAAATGGGGTGTACTCATTTATGTTGAGCATTATATTTAAAATGAGTTGAAACAACACAATTTTGACAACTTAATTGTTTTATGTTCATTCATTCATACATTTTCTTTTCGGCTTAGTCCCTTTATTAATCAGGGGTCCCCACAGTGGAATGAACCGCCAACTTATCCAGCATATGTTTTACGCAGCGGATGCCCTTCCAGCTGCAACCCATCACTGAGAAACACACATACACTAACATTCACACACATACACTACAGACAATTTATCTTACCTAATTCACCTATAGCACATGTCTTTGGACTTGTGGGGGAAACCGGACCACCCGGAGGAAACCCACACCAACACGGGCAGAACATGCAAACTCCACACAGAAATGCCAACTGACTTAGCCGAACCAGCGACCTTCTTGCTGTGAGGCGACAGTGCTACCCACTGCACCACCGCGCCGCCCTGTTTTAGGTTCAATCCACTTAAATTTGTACAAATGATTATTCATTCATTAATTTTCTTTTCGGCTTAGTCCCTTTATTAATCTGGGGTCGCCACAGCGGGATGAACCGCCAACTTATCCAGCATATGTTTTACGCAGCGGATGCCCTTCCAGCCACAACCCATCCCTGGGAAACATCCATACACACCCATTCACACTCGTACACTACGGACAATTTTTTAGTTTACCCAATTCACCTATACCGCATGTCTTTGGACTTGTGGGGGAAACCGGAGCACCCAGAGGAAACCCACGCGAACACGGGGAGAACATGCAAACTCCTACAAATGATTAAGTTAACTTAAATTATTTGTGCTGGGACAACATGAAGGAATTGTGTGGAACCCAGCGTTTTTTAACAGTGTTGTTTTGTGCTTCTTTTTATTTGTTTTCCATCCTCCACCCACTGTCTGATCTATACTGCACTCAACACTGAAATATGAGCTGCGCATCTCCAATCTGAATGGATTTTTTAAATGCAGCTTCTGTCTGTATGGAAATTTGGGTCACACTTTATTTTAAGGCACAATTCCCCCTTTTAAAGGGGACCTATTATGCAAAAATCACTTTTACAAGGGGTTTAAACACAGCTGTGTGGCAGCAGTGTGTAAATATAACCAGCTTCTGATGGTAAACATTAATTAACTCTATTTGTTATAATCAGACTTGATAAAAACAGTCTGCAGAAACACTTTGAATGCTAGGGATGTAGGATTATAAAAGTGATTATAAAAGTGATTTTTGCATAATAGGTCCCCTTTAGAACACATCACAAACACTGATCCTGCTGATTAAAGCCTCAAAACATGACATTTAGCTCGTTAATCAAATGAATATTGGAGTAATAATTATGCAGGAGGTAATTAAGCAGTCATGTGTGTGTGTGTGTGTGTGTGTGTGTGTGTGTGTGTGTGTGTGTGTGTGTGTGTGTGTGTGTGTGTGTGTGTGTGGTGTTTAATGCATCATTAATCTGGATTAAATCAGTGTGTCTGTGAATGCTTGAAATATTCCACATGACTATATATGCTATAATATTGAAATGTTTATAATATTGTGTGCGTAATATTACTCGTCTTCGTCCTTCTCTCACAACTAATAATACAGCAATTCTCATCCATGCACTAGTCACTTCATGTATCGACCACTGTAATGCTCTTCTCACTGGGCTTCCTCTAAACTTCAACTGGTTCAGAACTCTGCAGCTCGTGCCATCTCTAGGGGCCCTATCATACACCTGGTACAATAAGGCACAAGACGTGTTTCGCGTGATTTGTTGTTATTTTCAGACCAGCGCAACCCTAATTTTCCCGTTTTCCGCCACGTTGCTTAAACAGTAAATCCATTTGCACCACTTTGTGGACTCATGGGTGTTCTGGTCTATAAAGGAGGTGTGTTAAGGCGCATTGTTGGCGCGTTGCTATTTTGAGGAACTGAAATAGACCGCGCCATTGACCAACTGAAAGCAGGTCTAAAGTCCAGCGCAGAGCGCATTAGCTGTGCGCCTTAAACGCTTACACATTGCTTAATACACACAGGATGTACAGCAACACACAAATATCTTTACAAATGAAAAATAATTAAAGGATTAAAATATTACAAAAATTATTATTTTCTACATCAATATAAAAACCACTGCCTCCATGCCTTCTTCATCTCGGGGGGCTTTTTCAGTTTATTCATGACAATCTGCATTTGTGTAATGTTATTATTATTACTAGTATTATTTATTATATGCATATTTATATTTGTTTGAATAAAAACAAGTGTAGATTTGTCCACCTGTGGGGTTTTGGAGACGTCTGCATCACCATATGGGGCATAAGAACAGGACGTGTGTTTGGATATAACTCAGTTTTTTGACCACACTTCATTATTATTGTTCATTTATTCCTTTGCTGGAAATTAGAACTGAATTTAGAAATAGTTTTGAAACAAATCTTTGCGCTTAACAAACTAAATTAAATATGTAGGCTAATGGATGTCTTCAGTGGAGTGCGTACAACATCGTTTTCTTACTCCACCAAAGTAAAGGAGTGAAGTAAAGAGTAAAAGTAAAGTAAATAGGCCGAATGGAGGAGGCTCGTTCTTTATCCTCACTGCAGATGCACTGTTTTTGTCAGAGTCGGGGATAGAACCCCGCTCTCCAGCATGAGATGTTGGCCTAGTAACCGCTGAGCCAAATAGGCGTTGAAGAACTCAAGCAACAAAAAAGGAACTTGGTTCTTAGGAGGGATTTCTAAATAGAAGATAGAAGATTAGAAATAGAAATAGAAGCGACTTTTCCAATTTCAAACAAAGCAAAAACTCAATAAGGCAAAAACTCAGGATCAGTTACTACTCAAAAAATACTCCAAAAACATAAGTCATAAACAGCTTAGCAACGTGACAAAGAGATTTTTCAAACGGAAAGACTCACGGAGGATGACTAGGCTAGGATCCACAATAACCGAGGAAAGAACTACTGAAACTGAGGCTACTTAAATACAAACAACTAAACTAACAACTAGTGGTAAAGAAAAAAACATTACAAGGAAAAACAAAAAAACACGGGGCAAAATCCTGACAGTTTACCTGTTTTCTGCCAGTGAAGCGTTCAGTTTTTCCACTTACA
>CAIGQV010011509.1:1322-17905 GCA_903798115.1 Danio jaintianensis
TGTGTGTGTGTGTGTGTGTGTGTGTGTGTGTGTGTGTGTGTGTGCTTGCTTGCTCTCTCTTCTCCCGACTGCTCCTTTTCCTCTCCTTAAGAAGGGTTTCTCTCCGGCCCAATCACTAGAAAAACAGGTGTTATTCGTTATCTTTGATTGATCCGCTGACTAGCTGCCGGGCTCCGAGCATGCTCTCCCCCCTCATTGGGTGTTTGATCACGCTCACTTCTCCACATAATTGTATTTGTTCCTTGTCTGTTGTAAAGATCATGTACCTGGAACCAGCATCTAAGCACTGCAGTCAGATTCTTTCTAAAGTCTGTGCAAAACTATGGCTGGCCTTCAAGGTAAGTTTTTACAGTTAATCAAAAAGCTGTGGTTTACAGTCTTTTTAGAGCAGCTAAAGGTAGTATAACATGGTGATATCAGTAATGAGAATAATTATTTTTCTATGAAAAATAGCCGCCTCCATGATTTGCCACCTTGTCGTGGTGGAGGGGTTTGAGTGCCTGTGACAAAGGAGGTTGCCACTGGCCTGCGGTAGAACTGCATATAAACTTTTCTTCACACACATCCATTAAAACAGTGTTGCTCAACCACATTACTGGACGACCACCAGCTCTACACATGTCTTCTTAACCCAACACACCTGAATCAGATCATCAGCTCATTAGCAGAGACTGAAAGACCTGTAATGGGTGGGACAGACAAAGGAGACATCCAAAACATGCAGTGTTGGTGGTCCTCCGGGAACGTGGTTGAGAAACACTGCATTAAAACACTGTAATTGGTAATACTTACCATCAGCCAATCACACGGTGCACACTGAAGTTGCGCTGCTGCCGGAACGCATACATACGGATGTACAAACACATTTCAAGTCAATAATTTCGTCACACTTCTGCTTCATAAAGCATACCTAACAATTAATCAAACATATTCCCTTACCTGTTGTCCAGTTTGTTTGTTCGTCTCGTCTCGCAGATCTTCCGGGCTCCGCCATGACAGCATTGAGGTAAAGTTGGTTTTATACTTGCACATTCGTTCATTTTTTGAACAGTGAAACTCTACTTTGAATATTTGGTCTGAAATCGCATGCAAGTATGACTTCAAAACAACATTAGCACTATTTAATTGACTGTGAACAAAGTTGTACTTTGATAGTCGTTGGCTGCTATTATGTTTTCACTATTTAGAATTAGCAAAGAATACTTTTCTGAAATTATATTAAGGAGAAAGTCTGAATGTGTGAATACAAAACCAACTTTACATCAATCATGATGCTACGGAATGCAAAAGTGGCCAAAAAACCCAACGCAATCATTTATGCACAAGCTTGTACAGCGCATGTGTTTTATGTGTAGGGAGGAAAAATTGTCGGGTACAAATAAATGAAAGGGGTTCATAACACCTGAGTATATTGAAAACATTATTTATGGTGTGGAACGGTGTAAAACAATGCAAATGCAGTGTATACATGTAGAAAAAATACTTGTTTATGAATACACTTACCTGCTATTACCTGTTGTGATGGTACGAGCCATTCCATACCAGTTCCCCTGCTATAAAAAGGGCAGTGCACTATAAATGAAGACATTTTGCACCACAGTGCTAATACGACTTTCTTGCAGATTTTAAGATTTGGGACCAAAAAGAAAATTTGGTGACAGTGCCCGAGTGATCCTAAGAGCTATGTTGTTGCGGCCTGATGCCCCTGAAAGGGTCTGTCATGACAAAAAGGTTTTAGGTGACAGGTCAGACTACAGGTATGTGCCAAAAAATTAGAATATCTTGTCCATTTATTTCAATAATTTGTTTCAAAAAGTGAAACTTATGTGTTATATTAGTTCACTATACACAACGTGAAATATTTTCAGATTTCAATTTGTTTCAATTTCAAATGACTATGAATTAACGTAAAAAGAAATCCAGTATTTCACAAAATTAGAATATTTCATGTGACCAATAAAATGATCTTAAACACATGTTGACCTTCTGAAAAGTGTGTTAATGTACTGTATTATGTCATTTGTTGGGCCTCCTCTTGCACTAATTACAGCATCAAGGGGGCATGTCATGGAGGCGATCAGCCTTTGACACAGTTGAGTTGGTAGCCCAAGTTGCTTTAATATTGGCCTTTACCCGTCTGCATTTCAGGGTCTCTGTTCCCTCATCTTCCTCTTGGCAATAGCCCATAGATTTTCAATCTTTCCCATGATTCTGAAGCCTACTAAGCCAGACTGAGACAATTTCAAAGCTTTGCATTAATTAGCGGACTAGATTGAGACGCAGGGAGCCTACAATGTCGAACTTTGTCATGATATTCAAATTTTGTGAAATACTGGATTAATTGTTTTTTTATCTTTAATCCAAAATCATTAAAATTGAAACAAATAAAGGCTTGAAATATTTCACTTTGTGTGAAGTGAACTAATATAAGACACAAGTTTCACTTTTTGAAACTAATTATTTAAATAAATGGACTTTCCATTGATATTATAATTTTTTGGCACATACCTGTAAGTGCATTGCCTGGTATGGCACAGCCAGGGCCCCACCCTGGAATTAGGCCTGGGTTTTATCTCACATAATCTGGCTGAGCTCAGCCCAAAAGAGTGACGTGGGACCATCCTCCTGCAGGGCCACCACCTACATGAGGAGCTGTTAGGGGCCAGTACATTGTGGAATGGGCGGAGGTTGAAGGTCAAGACCACAGGTGTATTATACTTACGAGTTCTGATGATAGTTCTCCCACTCTATGAACTGCTACTTTTAATCATGAATTAGTTAGAGGCCAAAAACTTGTTTGAAATCAAAAGTTCAGTATGTGTCTTAATATGTAGTAATACGGTCATGCATTTTCTGCCATTGTGTTTCTTAGGGTCAGGGCGGAGGAACCTGACCCGACCACTTTTTCTCTGCGAGAGGGCCATCTACCTCTCTCAACAAAGAACTTCACTCTGTCAATCACAGGATCCTGGTTCTGTTTTTCCAACTCATCATGGCTGATACTACCAAGCTGACTCTGCTCTATGTCCAACAAACTCTCTAAATGCAGTACATAAGCCACACTCCTAATGACTGCACCATTCTCCCAGTCCTGGTGAGATTTAAGAACAGCTGACAAATCTGATCTCGAGACGGCCCCGGAACAGTAGGTGGCAGACACATTCTCACACCCGCCCTTCGCAAAAGACCCGGACCAATAATAATTTGAAAATAAAATAAGAGAAAAAAATAATGATTTATAATCTGGTGTAACAACATACCCTGCTACATCCACCCCCACTGTTTTACGCCAGATTATGAATCAAAACCAAAGAATCTCAACAATGTCACTTACTCTGTGATCACATCAGATCTGTTCAGTTTACAACTATCTCTTTTGAGATTAAGGTTACCCAGGGGTAGCTAATCCCCAAATTACCCATAGAAAACCATGCCCTATACATAGTTCCATACATGGCATTAATAACTGTACCCTTAGATGTACATACTCCAAGAGATCTGTTTTAAACAGATATATATATATATATCTCAAAACATACTCTTTTAATTTCCATTCATTGCCTTAAATTTCATGAATTGCGTGCACTGTATGTGTAGACATTGACTGAATAAACCTGTTAACTGGCTTAATTAGTCTCCCAAATCTTGACCTGAATCCATCTTGAGCATTTAATTCCCCCACACTGTACTGATTTTGCTCATTAACTTTTAAAGTAAACTCATCACTTAAAACTGAAAGAGTGGAATGGTCAGACACAACTGAGCATATCGACAGAACTGGACTGGGTACATTTTAAGAGCTGACCCCATGAATTTGTGTTCCCCCTATCTCAGTATCACACTCCACAACTGTATCACCCCGTGCATCACTCTGGACAACAGACTCATCTCTCTGGATATCTGCGGCAGCATTAAGATCAGCCACCCAACGAGACGTTCGATCTTCACTTTCAGTTTGCGTATCTCTATCACAAGAAGCACAGACAGAGGAAATTTCAACACTGTCATCGATGTGACTGCCTTCATTCCAAGCGGGTACTGGCAGGAAGTTTACAGGCATTAGAAGATTACGATGTACCATCTTGATTTGACCTGTCCCAGGGTTTCTTATTTTATATGTGTTTAAAGTTTCACTTTTGCCCACAACAACATAAACCACCCTCTCCCATCGATCCGCTAACTTCCATTTCCCACGCTCCCCCTTGTTGGCGAGAAGAACTCTGTCACCCAACTCAAGAGAATGCCTCTTTTCCTTTCAGTCATAATACTCAGCTTCTGTTGGCGTTTAGAATGTTCCTGAGCAACTGACACTGCTTCTCTCAAGTCTTTTTTTAAGCGACTGAACATATTTGTGAACATCAACTGACTCGTTACTCGAGATGACGGTTTCAAACAAGACATCCACCAGTAATCTTGGTGTTCATCCAAACATCAAGAAGAATGGTGGATACCCAGTGGTCTCGTGTCTTGTACAATTGTAGGCAAAGGCAAGTGTATTCAACATTTGTGCTCTTGCCTCAGGTTCAGGCCGTTTACTTAAAATGCACCTCTCACACTCATTGACATATTTCTTTATGTCTCCCTCCACAGACTCCCAGACGAACCGCTGTCTGGCCAACCAGAGGGTGCGATGCTGACCCTGATGACCAGCGCTATCATGCACACCCTTCAGGACAGTACTTCGAAGAGCCGTTGGCACAACAAACTGGTAAGTATTTTTCTTAGACACCGGATTATTCGAGACTCTATAGAGAACACCCAACCTTACCACAAGCTTATCCCACTGTCTCAAAATTTTCAACGTTCTCTTAGACTCATACACTTTTTCTCTGCGAGAGGGCCATCTACCTCTCTCAACAAAGAACTTTACTCTGTCAATCACAGGATCCTGGTTCTGTTTTTCCAACAACTCATCATGACTGATACTACCAAGCTGACTCTGCTCTATGTCCAACAAACTCTCTAAATGCAGTACATAAGCCACACTCTCCCAGTCCTGGTGAGATTTAAGAACAGCTGAATAATCTGATCTCGAGACTGCCTCGGAACAGTAGGTGGCAGACACATTCTCACACCCGCCCTCCGCATGCTCTGAGAAACCATCATCTACTCCTTCAGCATCTAGACGTTCACACGAAAGATGAAATGAATCCCGCACTCGCTCAACACCAATAGATTTGGCCTCATGCAGCAAAACATCGTAAGGGGTTCTAATCAATTGATGAAGAATTCCTGAAGTCACAAATGGCTGTCTGCTTAAAGTGTCCGCCACTATATTTTTCGGACCAGGGATGTACTGGATGTCAAAATCATATGGCAACAGCTTCGCTACCCACCGTTGTTCACATGCATCCAGCTTGGGTTTTGTGAGGATGTACTTGAGTGGGTTATTATTAGTCCACACAGTAAACCTTTGTCCACGGAGCCAATGAGTGAACTTGTCACAAATAGCCCACTTCATTGCTAAAAACTCAAGTGTTTGCTGGGTACTGTGTGCATGATTCGATGATTTTGATGCAGGAGGGGGGTGCAAACTCACTGGTAGAGGCATCTACAGACAACAGAAATGGCTTAGAAAAATCTGGATGAGCGAGCAAAAACTGACTGACCAAGGCAGCCTTCAAATTTACCAGGGCTGTACTACAGTCCAATCAGAGGGAGAAAGCTTACAACTTCCCTTTAGCCGCTTTATCCCTCTTCCCACCCCAGGTCTCTTCTTACCTGTCAACAGCTGAAATAAGGGTCTAGCCATCGCAGCGCTATTCTCTATAAAGTGCTGGTAGTAAACCACCATTCCTAAAAAGGACCTGATTTTACGAGCTGTGGGTGTAACAGCATCATCCTCCATCAAATCGCTCTCAGAGACACTCAAGATCGCCTCAATTTTGGCTCGTTCACTGGCGACAACCTCTTCAGGAATTATATGACCCAAAAAGTTTACTTACTTCCTCAAGAATCTGCATTTTGAAGGAGACAGTTTTATATTGGGGTCTTTTAGGCGTCGAAAAACTATCTCAAGTCTTTCCAAACTCTCTTCTTCTGACTTTCCAAAAACCAACAAATCATCTAAATAACACCAGAGGCTCAAGAAATTCTGGTCACCAAACACAGTTAACATCATTCTCATAAATGTCGCTGAACTGTTGCACAATCCTTGAGGAAACTGATTATATTCATAAAGACCCAAGGGTGAACAGAACGCTGTGAATTTCTTATCATCTTCGTGTAACGGGATGTTGTAGTAACCAGGAAGTCAGATCCATGGTGCTAAAGTATGCATTCCCCCCCAAAGCAGCCAACACATCAGCTTGGTGAGGAAGGGGATGATCATCTTTCACTGTGCGCGCATTCAGCCATCTAAAATCAGTGCAAATCCTTAAATCTCCATTCTTTTTCCACACTAAGACCAATGGTGATGCAAACTCACTGTTCGATTTTCTAATAATTTCCTTCTCCTTTTCATCTAAAGTCTCTTTCAACTTCAGAACGGCGATACGAAGACGAAAAGGCCTGTCGTCTGTAATTCTGATACGATGACAAAAGTCTTTTGCTTCACCACAATCCAAACTGTGTCTAGAAAACACACACTCATATTTGACTCCCTTGTCTGATCGTATTAGTGACAGTGGTTCTATGATTCTTATTTGACACAATTCAGTACATTGATCTCTTTTCTAAGAAGCTAATGATCTAAATTAGGTGTGTTAAGACAGTCAGGCAAAATGTGCAAAGCAGGGTACTTACATTATGTTTACATACTTGCTTAAGGTAATGTTCTAAAAGTAGTATGACCTATAGCATGCAGACACTGTACATTATCAACTACTTGTGCCTTGAGAAACGGTGGAATCTAAACAAAATGATACTCGTACCTATTAGGTGTGTTTGACTTGGAGTAATGCTGTGCTGACTGATCACTGTAAAACAGTAAAGAGAGAGTGATTCAAAAACATGGAGCCATCTTCTTTGCTCTACACCTCTAACTGTGCTTAGATGTCATACAGTGACTGATGTACACAGCACAAACTGCCAAATTCTTAGTATTTAGGGCAGGTAGTGGAAACTTGGGTCCTGAAGACTGAAAGATTACAAATTTCTTTAAATATATAAAGTACATTGTAAAATGCATTCTGAGGGAGCCCATATGTGAAATACAGGAACCTGTCTCCAAAGTAATGCAAATTGACAGTTGTGTCTATTGTCTAACAAATGGCTAGTTAACACTTTTGAGCTGGTCAAGTGGCAGGATGGGTTCTGACTCCAGTACTTAATTTGCATGCTTTGTTTTCATGCTAAAATGTAACATGAATGGGTACTTATATGCTGATGAGATCGGGGCTGGAGATGCAATTTACCCCGCTGACAACAACACTTCATTTGCATGCTTTGTTGAGGTTTGTCCCCACCTATATGTATCACTGTCTGTAAAAATGTATATATTGAGTGCGTATCTGCATTAGTAAAGAGATCTTCCGATGAACGCCACAGCTATGCTGAGTCCTTATTAAAGGATTCTGTTTTGAAGATACCCGAAAGCCTCCCTGGTTTTGTCTCGTCTTAGAAATTCACAACAGTTTTGGTGCCGTGAGTCGGATAGAGAAATTCACCTAAATCAAGTTTGAATCTTCATTTTCAACAAATATCTGACTTCACGCAAGACGGAATCGTTCCAGTTCCAGCAATTTGAAGTTGAACAGCTGAGGTCACATATTCTCAACAATTTGGTGCAACCCTGATGGAAGTTTGAATTTACCTGAATTCTGATTGAAACATCAAGCTCAAGAAAGATCAGACTTCTCTCCAAACTGAATCTTTCAGTTCAACCACGATTTGGTGAGTTTTCACTCAATAAATAGAACAGTGCAAACCAGTACATTTAGTTACCTTCTGTGCCGTCAGAGAAGAGTTAACAAACAACTGTGGGTTTGGTTAGCTAAGTTATCCTCTAAATTTTACTTTAGAGATGAATAAGTAATCCTCTGTTTTTCAGGCAGGGAAGTTAGCCTTTTGTGCTAAAATAAGTAATCCTCTGTTCAGGCGGGGAAGTTAGCATTTTGTGCTAAAATCTGTAATCCTCTGTTTTCAGGCAGGGAAGTTTAGCATTTTTTGTGCTAAAGGGTGTTATCCTCTGTGAAGCAGGGAAGATTAACCGTATGTGTTAATATTTGTTATCCTTTTGTTTTGTTTAGCGTGAAGTGCTAGTAGTTTGTGTTTGTCCTCTGCATTGCCAGAGAAGGTTAACTGTGTTAGGATACAGTCTGTTGATCAGAGACGTTTTCTTTAGTGTTTTATTTGTGTGGTAACCCAGAAACTTACAAGATGTTTAAGAAGAATGCTAGACTGATCCCCACAAATGAAAAAGGTGGTCTTGCGACTCCTTTGTGGTCAGATAAGGAATTTAAATCATTGTTAGCAGTACAGATGGACCTAATAGTCACTGAGAATGTTAGACAAGGGCTAACTCAGAAATATGAGATCCATCCAGACAAAATTTGGTCTGTAGATGAATGTAAAAAAGTACTAGGTGCCAGTATCCATAAAAACAATGTTAAAGGGATTATCTGCTGTCACAGAGAATTTACTTCAGCACTTGCCACACAACAAGCTAAGCGCAACTCAGAGCTAGAGGAGCAGAACAAACAGCTCTGTGCTAAAGTAGCATCTTTGACATAGAAACTGAACCGCAACAAAGCTTCAGATAAGGCTAATGTTGAAGAAATCAGTGAGTCTGATAATATTTATCCAGACTTACAAACTTTCTTTGAAACAGATGTACCTGTAGAGTCAGTGAATGTTTGTGGCGCTAAGAGAAGATCACAGAGAATTGAGGAAAATGAAAGTGTTTCTCCCAATGCTTCTGTTGTCCGAGTTCAAGCTGTTGCCAAAGCCCTAGGACCTAAAGATCTAGAAAGACTCTTTCAGAGTTTTCCTTCAGCTCGCACAAATTTTTCAGAGTTTAGGAGAGCACTAATCAGCAAAATGCGTCTTTATGACATGTCGTTAACAGAAGTCACCCAGCTAATGTCTCAAATTCTCACTGAATCTGAATTCAACAGTTTTGAGTGTGCTGTGACTTCTGAATTGCAACATGCCAGTAAAGATTATTTGAGAGAGGGTGTTTTGAAAGCTCTAAAGAACATTGTTGGCCTAAAGATCGACTGGTCAAAAGTGACTTGTTGTGTGCAAAGGAAAGATGAAACAGTGAGTGAATTCACAGATAGTGTTTGTCAGTCAGCCATAACTTACAGTTGGTTAGCTGATTATTCTGACAGTGTTTTAGATGATAGGGGACCACTAGTTCGCATCTGGTCAGATGGCCTGGTAACAGAGTACAAAAAAGCATTGCCATTTCTAGATCTTACTTGGTATAACAATACTATCAGAAGTAATCTAGACAAGTTAGCTGCATGGGAAAAAGATGCTGATGTTAAAGCAAAAGTGAGAATAGCAACAACTACATTTAGTAAAAAAAACAAGACACTAGGTGGCCTAAAAGTGAAGACAAATGTAACTACTGTGGAAAATTAGGACACTGGGAGAAAGAGTGTAGGAAGAAGTTGCAAGATAATAAAATACATGCTTTGCATAATTCTGCTCCTTCTCAGCCTGCCTACAAACCTGAAGTAGTTCCGCCATTGTCTACGGCAGCTTTAGGACAGCTCGCTCAGGCTCTTCTAAGAGCACAACAAGAACAGGAAAAAAACTAATTGTTGGGGCTGTGAGTAGCTACCTTTCCCCTGTAATCCATCACAATGAAAAAATAATTTTTGTGAAAGGTAGCATACACGATAAAGAGATTGATTTTTTTGCTTGATACAGGTGCAGAAATTACAGTAATTCCTATGAAATTGGCTAAAAATTTAAACATTCCGTAGAACAAAACTAAACTTTCCTTAACAGGTGTAATAGGTGAAGATTCTGTTTTGTTTGAAACCCCGCCCATAGAGATACAATTTGACCCAAAAACTCTGAGTTTACTATGATTCAATATGTCGATGATATTTTGATTGCCTCTACAGATCATGAGGTACATAAAACTGAATTGGCAGCATTGTTAGACTATTTGCATAAAAAAGGACCTAAATGCAGCTTTCATAAAGCTCAAATTGCTAAAAACCAAGTTACATTTCTGGGTCAAACAACTGGTACAGGAAATAGATCCATTACACAGGATCGAGCAGCTTCAGTCAAAATAATACCTCCACCTACTACTATTAGGTTTACTATCTATTTACTACTATCTATTTATAAATATGGTAGAACGATCACCGCTAGCACTAAAGATCACTTTGTCAGTAACCTACCTGATCTTTCTAATTTCCATAGTATTCCAGGCAGCCTAGAAGAGCTTGACACTGCAACTGAAACTATTGATTCCGTCCTTTCTAGCACGTTAGACATAGTTGCCCCATTACACTTAAAAAAGATTAGGGAAAAAAATCTGACGCCATGGCACAATGAGAACACACGTGCCTTAAAGAAAGCAGCCCAGAAAATGGAACGTAGATGGAAGAAATCAAAACTAGAGTTTTTTTCGTCCAAAACCACAGCTTGATCCCAAAGAACTAGTAAATTATAGACCCATCTCAAACCTTCCTTTTCTATCAAAGATACTAGAAAAAGTCGTATCTGCTCAACTATGTTTCTTCCTGCATAGAAACAATATTTATGATAAATTTCAATCTGGATTTAGAGCATTGCATAGCACAGAAACAGCACTCCTAAGAGTTACAAATGACCTCCTTCTGTCGTCCGATCGTAGTTGTATTTCTCTCTTAGTGTTATTGGACCTCAGTGCTGCATTTGATACAATCGATCATAATATTCTCCTTCATAGGCTTGAAAATTATGTTGGTATCACAGGAACTGCATTGGCCTGGTTCAGGTCTTATCTATCTGAACGTTATCAATTTGTATCAGTCAATGAAGAAGCATCATATAGATCAAAAGTACAATGTGGGGTACCACAAGGCTCAGTCCTTGGTCCCTTACTTTTCACACTATATATACTACCGCTAGGCGATTTCATTAAAAAGCATGGAGTTAGCTTCCACTGTTATGCTGATGATACACAACTTTATATCTCCTCTCAACCTGATAATATGTATGAATTTACTAAATTAACAGACGGTATAGCTGATATAAAAAATTGGATGACTAATAACTTTTTATTACTAAATTCAGATAAAACTGAGGTCTTGCTTATTGGACCCAAAAACCTCACATGAAAAAACCTAGAACACTGTCTAACCCTTGATGGATTCTTAGTTCAGTCCTCATTTTCAGTCAAAAATTTAGGGGTGATTTTTGATAGCAACCTGTCGTTTGAAGGCCAGATTTCAAGCATCTGTAAAACTGCATTTTCTCATCTTAAAAATGTTGCCAATTTCGACATATGCTATCAGTGTCTGATGCGGAAAAGCTTATTCATGCTTTCATGACCTCTCGGTTAGACTATTGTAATGCGTTATTAGGTGGTTGCCCTATTGGTCTAATTAACAAACTACAGATAGTTCAAAATGCAGCTGCTAGAGTGCTTTCTAAAACAAAGAAATATGATCATATTACTCCAGTTCTTTTATCATTGCACTGGCTCCCTATTGCACTGGCTCCCTATTAAATATCGTATAAATTTGAAAATTTTATTGACTACCTACAAAGCCCTGAACGGCTTAGCTCCCCAGTATTTGAGGGAGCTCCTGGTATATTATAGACCTTCATGTCCACTACGCTCAATTAATTCTGGACAATTGATTATTCCCAGAATATTAAAATCAACTGTAGGCGGTAGATCTTTCTCATATCTGGCACCTAAACTCTGGAACAGCCTTCCCAGCACAGTTCGGGAAGCAGACACACTCTGTCAGTTTAAAACTAGATTAAAGACACATCTATTTGCATTAGCATACACATAAAACACAAATGCTTTTGAAATACAAATCCTTAAAAGGATTGTTAGTCTGCATTATTTAGGGCAACCGGAGCCGGGAACACTTCCCAAAAGACATTATAATTTGAACGGCATCTGCGCTTATGTTAGTCTTTTTTTTTATTCTCGAGGTTTCCATAATCCTGGACCAGGCCGTATTCTGAGCAGTTGCTGTGGTGGTCATGGAGTAGTGGAGAGCATGAGTCTGATTCCTGTAAGACCCCAGTGACAGATGAGTCTTCGCATTATCCTGAAGGGCCAGCCTGTACACCAGCCGGGGACCTCTCCCATCTGCAGCTTCTCAAAGATGGACGTCCAGCGTTCTCCAGCCTCCGGCGCCTAGACTGCAGCTCTGCACAAAACGTTTGGCCATAGGAGAAATGGTCGTGCCCAACTGAGCCTGGTTTCTCTCGAGGTTTTTTTTCCTTCACTTTCGCAAATTGGTGAAGTTCGTTCCTCGCCGCTGTCGCCACTGGCTTGCATGGTTCGGGACTTGTAGAGCTGCGCAACGATGGATTTGTTCTTCAGTGTTTGGACTTTAAGCAGTGAAAATTAAACCACACTGAACTGAACTAAACTGAACTTAAACTCTGAAAACTGGACTGACACTGTTTCAATTCACTGCACTCTTCTATGTGAAGCTGCTTTGACACAATCTACATTGTAAAAGCGCTATAGAAATAAAGATGAATTTAATTGAATTTAATTGAATTAAAGCTCTCAGATCATTCTTGGGAACTGCAGGTTACTATAGACCCTGGATTGAAGACTATGCAACAATTGCCCAGCCACTCTATGACTTATTGAAAGGTCAGGTTAAAGATTCTGATACCTTTTGTATGGAAGAAACGCACTATGTCAAGCACCAGCATTAGGAATTGCACAATCAGATAGGCCCTTTGTGCTTTATGTTCATGAACACTCAGGCTTTATGACAGCATGTTTAATGCAAGATCATGGGGGCAGTTTACGCCCAATCCATTACTATTCTGGTAAACTTGACATAGTCGCTCAAGGTATGGGTCCATGTCTTAGAGCAGTGCAGGCAGTTCATCTAGCTCTTCAGGCTTAAGCAGTAATGGTGTTAGGTCAGACTGTAAATGTAAGATGCCCTCACACAGTGTCTGCACTAATGAATCAAGCAAAAGTCACTTCTGTCACTTCCTCTCGTTGGGGAAATTGGTTAACGACCCTCACAGCCCCAAACGTTGTTTTACAGCGTGCACCGATCACAAACCCATCCTCATGTATGATGTCTGCATTGATTGATTTTGTGTTAGAGGATGAAGGAGAAATGACTCATGATTGTGTTACGCTTACATGTACACCTACAAGTGAAGTAGCAGAAACACCCATAGAGAATGCAGAATGGGAGTTGTTTGTTGATGGTTCAGCACAAGTCATTGAAGGTAACAGACGAGCAGGTTATGCAGTAACTTCCACCACAGAAGTAATAGCTTCAGGTCGTCTTCCAGATCACTTGTCAGCTCAAGCTGCAGAACTAGTAGCCTTAACTAGAGCATGCACGCTAGCTTCAGGATCCAGTTGCAAATATCTACACTAATTCCAGATATGCTTTTGGGGTAATTCATGATTTTGGTGTCATTTGGCAAGTAGACAGTTTCTAACTTCTGCCGGATCCCCCATTAAGCATGCTGGATTAGTGAAAGATCTCATGTTTGCCATGAAACTTCCTAAGCAATTGGCGGTGATTAAAGTGAAAGCACATCTCACAGATAATACAATGGAAACTAAAGGGAATGCTCTTGCTGATGTAGCTGCTAAACAGGCTTGTTATTATGCTAATGTACAAGTATGTTCAGGTAGTACAGCACAGAAAACAATTCTGCCTCCTGAATCAATCATTGATCTGTACAAAGATGTTCCTTTATATGAAGCATGGACATGGTGAGACAAAGGAGCCACAGTGGATTCATCTGGCTGCTGGACTAAAGAGGGAAAATATGTTGCTCCCGAATCACTGTTGCCATATTTGGCTCAACAAATACACAATTTGGGTCACAGTGGTCCAGCAACCATGAATCACAGGTTCTCAAATCAATGGTGGAATCCAAAATTCAGAAATGTAGCCACCGTCAGAAAAATAATGATGTGCCAGCAGCAACTACAGCAGCAACACATACCCCAGCTCCACCGGGGCCATTTTGTCACCTGCAGGTCAATTACATATCATTACCTCCCTGTAAAGGAAAAACTGATGTTTTGATAGTAATAGATAAGTTCTCGAGATGGGTTGAAGCTTATCCAACAGGACGTGCTACAGCTGCACATACTGCTAAATGTCTAATCACTGATTTTATTCCCAGATGGGGATTACCAGATTCCATTGACTCAGATCAGGGTACACACTTCACAGGACAGGTAGTCAAGTAAGTGTCTAAAATGTTGAAGATTAAGTGGAATCTTCACTGCCCCTACAGGCCACAAGCATCAAGACAGGTTGAACGAGCTAATAGGACAATTAAAACCAGGCTAAGCAAAATGCATCAGGAAGGTGTTTCATGGGTTGAAGCACTTCCAGCGGTACTGTGTAGTATGAGAGCATCACCTAACAGATCAGTAGGACTGAGCCCTCATGAGATTATTACTGGATGCCCAGTGCAGATGCCAGGTGTAATTGATCTTAGAAATGCTGATGTACACATTGTCTCAGATGCCCTGATAGCTTACTGTGAAAACCTCACCAAGTCTGTACAGAATGCCAGAGAGAGAGTTGAGTCGTGTTGGCAGAGTCCACCGGAAGGTGGACACACAATCATCTCAGGTCAGTGGGTCATGATAAAGTCATTCAGAAACAAACTATTAGAGCCTAAATGGCATGAACCACATCAAGTAATGTTGATTACAGCAGCTGCAGTGTTGTGTCAGGGAAGAAAAACTTAGACACATGTCTCACATTGTAAGGTTGTTCCACCACCTACAGGGATAGGATAGGACACACGGAACAGTGGGGTGCCGAGGGAAGAACTGATCCATTAGGGATTGGGGGCCACCCCTGGGTGAAGACACCCCAATAGGTCCTCCCCATTTATTAGTCCATCCTTACCTCACTGTTCTTTAGGTGTCATGGGAATTAAGAAATAGGGAAAGAAGGAACAACTATAGCAGAATTAGATTGAACAGAGGATACAAAACTAGTGTTTTTCCTTTTTTTTTTTTTTTTTTTTTTTTTTTTGCAACAAATACTGTTTTGTTGCCTTTTGTTTTCTTTCTTATTCTGTGCAGGTACAACATGTTGTGCTGAGACCCATAGACACCAACCTTCTCACCTGCAAGTCCAGTCACAACCTTCAAGAGACAACTAGACCAACTGCTAAACCAACCATCACAGAAGAACACACAACACAGAGAACTACATACAAGAACTTCAGTCATCCATCAATATGATCAAGATTGCCGTACTAGTGATCATCATGAACATCGCACAAGCCATAGACTCACAAAGCAACATATTCTTAGAGCTGATGAATGTCAAGAAATGCCACACCCACCTTCAGTAGGAGCAGGAATCCCCTGGGTGGCACACCCCATCTCCTACTGTGACATATGCCTCCACCAACAGGAACTTTTTGGTTATGTGGAACTTCAGCCTATGACATCCTTCCCAGCCAATTCAACGGCAGGCGCACACTGGTTTATGTTCTACCGGCTATCAGAGAGAATACGCACTCCGCCCCAAGCTCTCTACATCTGCATAGCTCAGCTCCTACCACAAAGGAAGAAGATGGCTGCATTCCAGGACTCACATGTGCACAAACATGGTGGTCAAGAACTCTTGGAGCATTAATTCCATCATATGGTGTCATGCAAGCCCTTGATCAAGTCAGAAGCTTATCAAATTCTGTTCAGAAACTAGCCAATGATACAGCTTTGGCCCTGGGTAATATCACAGACACTCTAGCTTCACACAAGATAATGATCTTACAAAACAGAGTGGCCTTCACTACATCCTTGCAAACCATCATAAGCCCAGAGTGCTGCACCGGATTAATGGATCCAACCAAGAACTTGAACAAAATTCAACAAGACATACTTGATCTTTCAGTAAAACTGCACCAGATGACTTAAGATAATTATTCATGGTTTGGAAACCTGTTAGGTACCCTGGCTGTGGATCAAGGAAATAGCAATTCTTCTATTGGTTTTCCTACTGTTGTACTATCTATGCATCCACAGTATCAAATGTTTTACTCAACATTTGACTCACGCCCATGACAAGGAAATGACTGTTCCAAACAGAACAGAATATTACCTATAAGAAATCCATGGACTATATATAGACAGTTTGTAAATATAGACAGTAAAAAGACACAGAGCAAGTACTACGAGCCTGTAACCATAATACGTTACAAGAATGAACTTTTTTTTTTAAGTGTCTAAATTTGTATTTTGTGAGAGTTATTAGAACTCTCAAAGGGGGAACTAAAAGATTACAAATTTCTTTAAATATATAAAGTACATTGTAAAATGCATTCTGAGGGAGCCCATATGTGAAATACAGGAACCTGTCTCCAAAGTAATGCAAATTGTCAGTTGTGTCTATTGTCTAACAAATGGCTAGTTAACACTTTTGAGCTGGTCAAGTTGCAGGACGGGTTCTGACTCCAGTACTTAATTTGCACGCTTTGTTTTC
>CAIGQV010011514.1:0-10366 GCA_903798115.1 Danio jaintianensis
ATAACAGCTAGCTTGAAAGGATTTGGAACATGGCCTAAAGATAGAGAGAAGAGAAGAGTTGATGAGGTTAAGACCTGCTTGACTTTCTTCTGTTGAACACAAAAGAAAATATACAGAAGAATCTTGGGGAAGAAAAAACCGCCATCGACTTTCGTAGTATTTTTTGATCCTACTATGAATGTCAACAGCATTTTTTTTTCTGGTTCTGAAAATGTAGCCCTATATACAGGGACACCGCTAGGGGGTGGAAAGTTAGGACGATTTAAAGGGCCCACGCCGTTTTGGGGCCCCCGGGGATACTATTAGGGGCCCACCAGAACTCCCCCCACAGCATATGTCGGCGGACATGAGACGCAGAGAGGAGTTGGGGGTTGGGGGACGAAGGGGTTCAAGTCTGGTAAAGAACGGTTCCAGAAAGCAGGTAAGACAAAAACAAAAGCCAAAAAATACAATAAAAAATAAATAACAGGGTGAGAATGTGGTGAAATCTAAAAACGTGGTAAAAATCTTTTTCTGGATTGCTTTTCAAAACACTATCGGTTGGGTTTAGGGAAGGGGGTGGGTGGGGGAATCGGTCGGTCGGTAGGTCAGTCAGTCAGTCGACAGCAGCCTCTGGTGGATTTACGTGAGAAGAGCAGGCACGAATGGCACTCGGGAGAGAAATTTGAGATCTCAAAAAGCGTTCACAGCGGCCTCTGGTGGGTTCGCGAAAACAAAAACTGCAAAAAAACGTACCTCCTGGGACGTATTTGGTGCTCTCCAGAAATGTATATAGGGCTATGTTTTCAGAATGAGAAATGTTTTTCTTTAATGATTAAAAAAAATCAGTCTGTCGTCGGGTCTCTGCTGGTCTCTTAAAAACCCTGCTGTCTTTCCACATGCCCTAAAATTCAAATCTCATATGTATTTAAGAGGCTTAAGAGTTTAAAGCCATATTTGTCAGAGTATTATTCTTATTCTTCATTCTTTAGGGCTTGCAGACATACAGTACACGATCTTATCCTAGGTTTTTATTATTATAGAATACTACCGTATTATTCTTTATTACTACAGTATATAATATTATGCAAATAAATATATATGTTTGATTTCAAGTATCAATTAAAGGTATATTTTACACTAAATGAAATTGTATACACAATTTAGGATTTATTCTCCTTCATGTGATTTCAGATTTTCTCTCTTCTTTTGCAGAAGATGTTTTGAAGAATGTTGGAAACTGGTGGTTGACATCCAAAGTAGGGGGAAAATAATAATATGGAAGCCAATGGATGCCGATTTTTGGGGTGAATTATCCCTTTATGATTTGAATTTAAAATAATAAATAATATATTTTTGCGTGGATTTACATTCTTCTGAATGTCTTGTTTTGTGTTCAACAAAAGAAAGAAACTAAAAAGAAACTTTAGATCCACTTGAGTCGAGTGTTAGTAAATTCACATTTTTAGGTGAACTATTGCTTTAATAATTTTAAAAAATCATTTCAAAATCACCATTTGAGGGTGAATAAATTTTCATTTATGAGGTGAATTATCCCTTTAAGCTTTAAATTTAGTTTTTTTGTACATCATATATTTTGTGTAGATTTACACCCACTAAAATATCAAAATATCTGGTAATATATTTAGAATAATTTGATGACACTCGTTTCAAGGATCCCAATGCAGCTCTAAAATACTAAATCATTCTGGTTTTAAGTATTTACACTTTGACACTTTCGTCAGCAGAAGGTTTGAGACATTTAAAATGAAATAACATTTTGTAGGATCCCATATTCTGTTATATAATTTATTAAGTACAGGAGAGAATAAATATTTAGTTTCATTTTTTTAAAATAAATATAACTTTCACACTGGATGAAATATATTTTCACATATATTTTAACATTTTATTTTCACAAAAGTTATTTGAAACATTAAAGCAGACACTTTGCTTCCATTTTATATGCTTTATATGTATATAAAATTACTTTTGCAAATTTGGGCACACTAAACCGATGACTTCAAGTGATGGATAAACTGGAACTTCTTTCTTTCTTTATATTTGAATTATCTGACTGCAAGCTATTAAACAATACAGTTTCTAAATAAGATCATAATAGGAAGCCACTTGCTGATCCAGACTGCAGTATGTATAACTTTAATATTATTCATAATACATTATTTTGTTTATTAACATATAATTTTGTATTTTTGATAAATAATTATAAATTACCTTTTATTTTTTATATTTACATTTTGTTTATGTTATAAGAATTTTTTATAGATTTTTTTTTTTTTTTAACATTTCTATTTAGATGAAATTAATATTTAAGTCCTTCAGCTTATTTTATTTAGTTAGTTGTGAATGCAATCTTTTTATTTTATATAACTTTTATTATTTCACATAATAAAACCAACTGAAAATATTTTAGTTAGCAATAAACACTTGAGGCTGTGTAACACTGTAGCATACATCAGTCTGAGACACTCGTCATGGAATAATGCTGCTTTCACATACAAAAGTACAGCGCAGTGTTCTGTGTGCACTAAGCTAGTATTCTGAACACAACACAGCCTGATATGCTCACCTCCTGGATCACGTAGCACATGACCTTGGATCACATGAGCTGTGACATGTTTATCTCTGTGGACAGCAGGGATTTCAGTCTGAGCTCAGTCACTGCACTCAGCACCATGGACAGCTCCTCTCCTCGCTATCCTTCCCTACCTACTCCAGTGTGCTTACCTTGCTAATAAAGGACTACTGTAAGTGTCATGCAGAACATATCTAATCCATATACCAGAATATCCAGCAATAACCATGGTATAACTCATTTTTAAACATCTCACCAAACTAGCCTTTGTCTGCTGTGCTTACTGCATGTTCTATTGTTCCACAGTATCTAATATACTACCATTAAAGTGATAATACACTTTTTGAGCAATGTTGACGAGTGGTGTGACGACTACTTTAACTACTACTTAATGCCATAATTAGTTGCCCTTTGTCTCACCATGGTTGCCCATTGACAGCATCATTGTGCAAAGTTGGCCCATGTATCATGACTCATACGTTTTTAATATTAAAATAATTTATTATCATTATTATTATTAATAATTTTAGAGAGGGGGGTTTAAAATATTTCCAACACAAAATTAAATAGCACAACCTAATGTTAATAATTTCCTTATATGACACTGTTAAAAAAATTAAAAAAAAACTTTTTGTGTTTTTGGCAGTTCATTTACTCAAAAACAGGGTTTGGGGGGACTGAAAATTAAATAATGGGTTTTTAAGTGCAAGGTTTAAAAAAACTTTACAAATATAGTTTCCATGCAAATTACAAAAATGTGATTTTTGTAATAATTGGTGTTATTATGTGCATTCATACTTTATGTTGATAGGCATGCATTAATTCCTGGTAACAAAAGTGACATCGCCCACTACTAGCTTGGAATGAAAAGAAAATGTTTCGTAAATTGAAATAATGTTTACCAGTATTACTGTTTTTCCTATATTTGTGATTAAATAAATTCAGCCTTTTTAAAGGAACTATAACAGTCAATTTATAATTCAAAATCATTCCAGAGTTTTGTGCTTACATAAATTAATACACCTGGACAAAATATATGATGAGTAGTCACACAGGTGAGCACCATGTCAAATTATATTCTAAGTTTAATTTCTTTTTGAGGCTGAAGTAGATCTCTTGGAGGCAGCTGGTGAGACTACCAACCTTACTGGTACACAATCTGCCAGACAAGCATTGCCACCTTTCACACTCTCTGTACTGAGAAACTGAAAAATCTAGCAGATCCTAAAACAAAAAGCCCAAACTTTATACTTGTGTGTTCCAGACTAACGCTCCAATCTAATGTGATTTCACAGTACAGAAAATATAATTCTGTTTACCTTTAACCTTTAATTCTGCATTTAAAGGAACAGACACAAAAATGAAAATTTACTCACTATTTATTCACCCTCAAGTGGTTCTAAACCTTTATGAGTTTCTTTCTTCTGTTGAACACAAAAAAAGATATTTTGAAGAAAGCTGAAAACCTGTATCCATTGACGTCCATAGTAGAAAAAAAATATATATGGACGTCAATGGATACAGGTTTTCAGTCTTATTTTTCGAAATATCTTCTTTTGTGTTCAACAGAAGAAAGAAACTCATAAAGATTTGAAACACATAAAGGGTGAGTAAATGATGACAGAATTTTCTTTTTTGGGTGAACTGTACCTTTAACACTTCTCTAGAGAAAAGGTGTGTGACTGCATGGTTGTTAATGTTGTTTAGTGACTATACGCCAGTGTAATCACCTGGACCAAACAACATGAGGTCAGACTGACGAGCCACAACATGATTCTCTACATTGCAAGGTGAGTTGATTGATACCCAATGCTCTGAAACTCAATTTTGTCCTTGGCAAAACATGCCGAATTGGCTCAGCTGGCAGCTGACGGTATGGAAATCTCAGAAGGGTGCGCTGCTTACTTTCTGCTGCATGCCCCTCTGAGATTTCCGTCCTGTTGAAAATAGTCCAAATTGACTGCAGCATACATCTACTCCACCTATGTTCATAAAGCCAGCAGTGACAGATGGGAATTCATGACTGTGCACCTCGTACTCCCTGAGCTGAGCCTCCACCAGCACAGGACATTAATCTCCGGCTGAGTAAGCCCCGCTTCTCTGCAGACTCATCTGTTAAATGGGAACTTGCCTGGCCCTGAGCCCAAGTCATCCTTTGTATTGGTCAACACAATAGCACATATCTGTAGAAATAATATTGATTGCTTATTGTCAAGGAGGGCTCTGCTGTAAGTGCAGTAAAAGCTCAACACGTTGAACGGATGAAATATACTTTCTTTTTCTCCATACAACTTTGTTTAAATCATACAGCATTTAGTAACCAAAGAATAATAGCATGTGTGTAAAGTTGTTTGTAAAAGTGTAGGTTGAAAGTGTAACCCTTGACACAATTAACCATGGTTATTGTAGTTTAAAATATTGTAACCACAGGAAATGGATTTGTTACACTACCAATAGTATTACGTATAATAGTATTTGTTATGAAACTGTCTGGATTACAAAAATGACAATCAATTCGACAAAAAAACATTGTCACTACACCGACTATAACAAAATTGTCGTTATTTTTAGTGCAGGTAGGCTATAGTAAATCGTGTTAAGCTGGAAGTCGTATGTTTACAAGGTCATTTCGAAAAAAATATGTGCTGGTATGAGCTGGTTGTGGAGATTAAATATAGATTATACAAACCTTCTTCAAACTGACCAGTAATCTTTCAAGCTCTGAAAGCACCGGAGAGCAGATGGTGTAAAATGGGTGTGGTTTAGCGCAGACGCTGCTCTTATATGGAAGGCCGTTGGGGCCAAAACGTATGCAACAAACGCGTTAACACGTTCTTACGTGTTAACACGCAATTTACGTGTTAACACGTTTTTTTTTTTAAACTAGTCTAATTTTTTGAAGCACTATCATTTAATAGTTTCTCTATCCTGCTAATTTTAAAATGTATAATGTCATTTCACTCAAATCACAATAAATGTTTTACAGTCAGTGATCTGTAGCAGATATTTTGTATTATGAAAGGCCAGACTTCTTCTGTAATGTTATGTTTTATGGCCTGGGACATTATAATGCTTGTCATCCAGCGGCTGAGATTTCTGTGATAGAAATCAGAATCAGAATGAGCTTTATTTGCCAAGTGTGTGCAAACACACAATAATTATTTTGTGTGTTTTTCAGGAGCACAGGATACATACATACAAATCAGAACCAGACAGTAATTGAAGTTTTGTCAGATGAAGTGGCTGCAGATTCTATATTCTCATACTGTATATAACATGTCATAAATCACTAAACACATAAATGATTTCATGCAGAGTAGCCTGTCTTGGTGAGGTTTATGTCTGCAAATAATTCACATATTGTATAACTAACATTTTATAGCAATACTGTTTTTCTTTATAATTTTATGTTATACATTTATGCTTGTAGTATCTATTTATTGTTTGCAGAAGTTTGCACTATGTACTTTTTGTACTCTCTGTACTGGAAGCTCCAATCACCAAGACAAAAAAATTCTTGTGTGCAAATAATTGACAAAGTTTTGATAAAACTATGTAATAACTATGGAAGCCCGTTTCTGCCTGGTAAGAAAAGCCAAAATTATGATATACTAAATCAAAATTACAAGATAAAAAGTCGAAATAATGATTTAATAACTCAAAATTATGACTTAATAAATCTGTAGAAGTGACATTATTACGACAATAGGTGGCGACAAACAACCATCTAAATGTGTAACTTAATTCTTTAAAAATGATTCATCTAATAAAACTTGAAGTTTTTTTAAGAGAGTTATTGAGTTATTAGCTGAAAATTGTGTGAAAATATGGATTTATTTTATATAATAAAACATGATATATTTAAAATTTTATAATATATTTGAACGGCCTATGTAGACTCTCATTTTAAAAATCACGCATTGCGGCCAGGCATGCAGGGAGCATCTCGGTTCTCACAATGAATTTCTGAGTTCGTTCTTCCGAAGTAATCTGGGAACAAGGTCAGTGCTGCAAATAGCTTGTAAAGCCTGCCCTGGCTCATTCAAAGCGACCAGCGCAATGGATGATAATGTCATTAACAGTTAAAACAGTTTAAAACAGGCTTCTCTAAAACTGTAAATATTGCACATAATTTTTAAAATATTATTATTTAACAAATTATGTTTTGGCGCTGAAGCATATAGCTGACTTGTGCACTTCACCTCAGATGTTATTCCTTCTTCTTGTTTATTTTGTAGATAACTGACCAACAAAAAATTAAGATACAAATTATATCAAATGAAATTCGTTTCAAAAAGATAATTTTCCAAGAAAAATATATGAAGTGTATGTTTTTGTTCCTGCCCATGGGTGAATGATTTGCTTAGTTCTGTGGAAAATAAGGATTAAATTAATGCTCCACTGTAATTGTTGTATCACAAACCCCTGTCATATATATGCTACATTTTTTATTTGTTATTATTTTAAAGATTATGTCTTGAGCATCTGATTTTTCCTCTTGCTGATGTGCTTTCATTTTCTCCTTCTCACTTGCTACAGGAGTTTTAAAATCCTTACTGATAATGAAATCTGGTTGCGGCTCACACATGAGGAGAATCTTCGGTGATTTTATTATCTCAAATCTTAAACGTGCACAAACTACAAGATATGAAAACCGCGGCACAGCACACTGCAAGATACTATTACGATTATTGTGCCTGATGGAGCACATCACCTGATTGCAGAATAACTTGCTTTATCAATAATTATTATTTATTGTAGGCTAGGTTACAACTATTTGACCAACTGCCACTGAGCGAACAGCCTGCAGAATGAAAAAATGCTGCTTGTTGAAAAGAGCAAATTGTCCAAACTTCCAATGTCCAAAAATTATTATTATTATTATTATTATTATTATTATTATTATTATAAGCTAATTATATCTCCATAATACTGGGATGCACTGTGCTTGACTGGCTATCTAGTTCAAAAGAAATATTGTTATCTGTTGCACTGCATAGCCTATAGTGTGGAAAAATATAATTCACAATGCAACTAAACCCTGGTCTGCAGTTATCTCTCTCTGGGGGGAAAAAACTCTATACTTTAATTTTCTAAACATTACATTTTAATGTTTAAGTATTTTGTTTTATTGGTTACACATCTGGGTCATAAATACAGCACACACAGAATAAGGGGTGGCTAATGATTTTTTTTTTTTAATTTAAGCTTATTATAAATTAGCTTATTTATTTATTCATTTGTTAAAACCAATGCGAATCTCCCCAGCTACTCTTTTTAGGCTTACAGGATGTTGTCACAGCCATTAACGGAATAACTGACTTTATCAATTATTATTATGGTAATATTTGAGCAACTGCAGGCACAACCTCAAAATAGATTATAACAGGTTATAAAAATAAATAAACACATGCACTCAAGGTGTGCCGCAATTTTCTTTCATAATGAAACGAAAGTTTGTGTGTGAGAGAGAGAAATGAACAGAAAATTGCGGCTCATCGCGTGCGTTTATTTAATTTTATAACTGCCAGGAACAGCTATGCAAACTGGGACATAATGAAGCCTATTTTTATGTTTTGCTTATAGTGGCAGTTAATCAAATATTACCATAATAATAATAATAAGTAATTATTAGTAAATTATTAATAAAGCCAGTTATTCCGTTCATTGCTGTGACAACGTCCTGCAAGCATAAAGAGAATAGCTGGGGAGAATCGTGTCAGTTTTAACAAATAAATAAATATATATAAGCTAATTTATAATAAGCTTAAATTCTTTATTTTTTTTATACCCACGAGTTTGTACTGTATTTATGACCCAGATGTGTAGCCAATAAAACAAAATGCTTAAATATTAAAATGTGCTTTTTTAAATAAATAAAAAATTATATATATATATATGTGTGTTTTTCCATAATTGTTTTTTATTCTGCAGGCTGTTCGCTCTGCGCAAACTAGAACCTATTTTGAGTGCATGAGAATGTTTTGCATGTAGTGGCAGTTGGTCAAATATTTGTAACCTAGTCTATAATAAATAATAATTATTGATAAAGCCAGTTATTCTGCAATCAGGTGATCGGGCACGATAATCTTAATAATATAGTGTGTGCTGTGCCGCGGTTTTCATATCTTATTATATAGTTTGCGCATGTTTAAGATTTGAGATAATAAAATTGCCGAAGATTCTCATGTGTGCGCCGCAACCACATTTCATTATCAGTTAGGATTTTAAAACTGTGAGGTTACCGCAGTGATGTTCAGCTCTGATCAGGCGCATTTAGCCTGTAACCTACTACTGTACATAGATTCTTTTACATATAATGTTCCATTACTTAAATTTTCTTTAAAATGTATGTTTATAGTTTATATATAAAATGAGCGCTTAGCTTATTTCGCTGTGATCGTTATGCAAGGATCATATTGCATATTCGGTTTATTCATATATGCGCGGATAAATTATGTATTTTATAAACGGATTGTTTATGGACTAAGCTATTAACTGTAATTCTCCGAATGGAAAATGACTAAAGTTTTATTAGCTGTGTCAGTTTGGGGTTTAATTTCTCACGAAGGTGGAAAACTCTGATGCACGCGGCGCAGCACTGTCACTGAAAGTCAAGCGAAAGGAGAGAGAGACCGAGTGCGCGCTAGAGAGGACTCATATCTACAATCTACCACAGACTGTAAAAAAAGGTCTACCCCCGATGGCCGATCTCGCTTTTTTGTGCCATTTTAGTCGTGGCACAAAAATACTTCTTTCGTCACTGTCATCCCAGGACAATTGTATTTACAATATTTTGATGAAAACATCATGTTCAAAGTAAATATTTCCCATGATTCGGTTATTTTGCGTAAATATACAGCGGTTGGACAATTTGAACTTCATTGATTGCAGATTCCAGCAGTAAGAGTAGACTGTGAAGGTTTCATTAGGAGAGAAGCACAGTTTTTCTTTAAATATTGCAATGCACACAAAATAAGTGGCATATAGTAAAAAGAAAAAAGGACAGATTGTTGGTGCGCGTCTCGCTAGCGCATCTGTAACCAAGACAGAAAGTGTTTGAGATGATCAATTCAAGAGCCACGGTATCCAGGCTAATACTAGCAAACCACCAAATGAAGAAGAACCACATCCAACAGGAGGAACTGTGGATGCCAGAAGAATCTGTTTGAAATTGATGTCTTTATTGAAATTGATGTCCTCGCCGCTGTCGCCACTGGCTTGAATGGTTCGGGACTTGTAGAGCTGCGCATCGATGGATTTGTTCTTCAGTGTTTGGACTCTCAGCAGTGAAAATTAAACCACACTGAACTGAACTGAACTTGAACTCTAAAAACTGAACTGACACCATTTCAATTCACTATAATCTTTTATGTGAAGCTGCTTTGACACAATCTACATTGTAAAAGCGCTATAGAAATAAAGATGAATTGAATTGAATTTATTTAAGAGTGAACAAGCATGAATAACATGCAGGTTTTGGAGTATTAACGTGGAATTCTTAGCTTCAACTTGCATGTTTTTCATGCTTGCTAACCATTTATTAACATGATTTACCATTAACAAAGCATTTGTTAGTGTAGGCTAATTATGAACCTTATTGTAATGTACTCCAACATTATCTAATGTTACATTTGTTCATTGTTTGTTCTTGTTACCACTAATGTGTTAACTAATATATTAACACATTAATATATAGTGTATATTTCCCAGTTGGGTTGCAGCTGGAAGGGCATCCGCTGCATAAAACATATGCTGGATAAGTGAAGTGAAGTGAAGTGTAGTGTGGCC
>CAIGQV010011522.1:0-13648 GCA_903798115.1 Danio jaintianensis
GGGGGAGCCCCCTTTTTTTTTATTGGGATTGGGGTGGAGGGGGCCACTTTGATCTTGATAGTCCCTTGTCACAACGATGTAGGCTATAAAACACACAGAATCACTCCGGTAAAACAGAATCGCGAATTCAAAAATTCGAAAAAGTAAGACCAATGAAAGGGGTTCCGTTTTGTCAAGTTTACCCTGCTTTCAGCTTAATTGTCCAACGTTTACAGCAATGTCACGGTGTTTTAAAAAAAAAAGAACATTGTATTGGCCTACTGTATGAAGCAAATAAAACGAAACACAACCTTACATCATTTGTTTTGGAAAATGAATAAGCAGTGTCTCAACGTCCATATGAAAGCATCTGGCTTTCACTCTTTAACATGACTGGACTTTGTTCTGCAGCGCCCCCACACCTTGATACTCATGACAAGAATAGCATGTGTAGTTATCTTTTTTTTAAGTGAGGTGTAAATCGCCATCATGCATGAATGAATGATATTTTTGCACTTTTACACATAATAATCCCCCCCCCCCCCCATGCCTTATTTACTTACTCCCCGTAGTTCACACCCTGTATAAATGCTCTTTGTGTGTCTGAGAAGCTGAAAATATGCATCCCATAACATTCTGTCTCCAGCGGTGAAGTTTAACTCAAGAAGCCAAGCATAGACACAGAGGGGGCGGATACGGAGCGGATCAATTAAATGAATGAGTTTATCCGTAACTGACATTGTATCAACGAGCTGCTGCAAGAAAACATTTCCATATATGATTTTCTTCTTTATTTGTAGTGCGAGCACTTACAGTTTATTGCTGATGGGTGTATATATAATACAATGCATCAATAGAGATCAACGGGAATCAGGCTCCCTTGTCCTAAATACCCCGAATGCATTGCGCGGTTATGACACATTCCCATTCTCTATTCACCTTATTCGTCGCGTACGAACAGGTGCAGCCATTTGAATCTTTTTGGCTTGAGACTTCCGGTCTCATTCACTTACAATCATTTTTAGACGTTAAAAACAGCTTGTTAAGCTTCTTGATGTTGCAGACTGATATTTTCTTATTATATTATTCTGCTTTGTCTGTATAGTCATGCAAACACCTGTTTGTAGAGCAAGTAATTTGACCGTTTTCTGCAGTTTATTATTCCTAGTCATTTCTCCCATAGGCAACTGAATCGGAAATTCTAAAATCTCAAAAACGAGCGCACTTCTACATTGAAGAATAAGGTCAATAATATAGAAATAATGAAGAGCCTGCAAAATGGCAAAAATCACTGTTTTGCATGCCAGGCCAGTAGTATATGTGATTTCAGTTTTAAAAATAAGGGTGCCGAAGAACTAAAAATGGGTTTTTGGAGCAATACCATAGAAGAACAAAAAAAATTATCTTTTTTTTCATAGTGTGAAGAACATTTTATTCTAATTTAAAGAAGTTATTTCCAACTTTGGATATTAATGTTTTTCATGGAACCATTGATGCAGATAACCAACTATTCTAATAGGCTGGTTAAATGGTAAAAATATGAATCAAAATGCAGAAGATATACACTTAAATGAGTTTTTAAACAATCTCCACAGCAACACACATTGAATTACTAAATGAAATTTAGGAATAAAGCCGGATAGTTTTTTATCCTCCAGTGTTATCTGTTTTAAATGCATTTTACAGCATATAGTATGTAAGCTGTATCTAAGGGGCCTTAGAAAGTTCAATATGACATGATGAAAATAATTAGTAAATATTAAACATTAATAGCTTTCTTCTTCCAGGAATCAAACTGCATTTTTTGCAATACCACCCCAGTCTAATCTGTTTTCTGAAACTTAATGCAATGTTCCATTTATAATTTAATTGTATACTCGTGAATGAAGACAACTTTCTAACAAATTATGTACAACACAGCGATTGTAGGCTATTCAAGGCTTATCTACACAGTAATGATATTCTAAAACAGGTCTGTGAAAACAGCACATGCCCTTGAATTTCCAGTCTGCATCCTAATTCTATTTTTACTAGTACAACAGCAAGGTTTCTGCAGCACAAAGAGTTTACTAGGACATGTTATGTACAGAAGATGCATAACAGATGCTTCATTGTTCCATTTACAGTATATGCAGAGTTCAGCTTGACCAGTGGTTGACCAGAACTGATGGTGACTTACTGGCTGATCGAAGCTCTTTAATAGCAAGAATCAAATTTCAGGCACTTGGGGAGTTTTTCAAAGCTAAATGGTCCCGGGACAAAGGTTTGATACTCCCCTAAGGGACTCAAGGACCTGCTTAGGACTGTCATTCAACCATGTTCTTAAGATTGATCTTTTTTAAGGGTGATTTAGTCGTAATTTTGAAACAATGTTCTGTTTGGACACTTGGTTTGGGTGACTTCACTGCACGGAAACCCCTGCTGAGGCCATAATTTGAAAGACAAAAACCCTCTTCACTTTACACAGAGAGGGTCCACTCTGAGGTTTGTTTTTGGACACTGAAAAGAGCAAATGAAGAACAGGAGAGGACAGATGACAGCTAGTTAAGAGCGGGGAGTTTTTTGTGGATTGTGGATGTCATGTGGGAAAAGAGAGGATATTTTGGAGATGTCAATTCGCTTTGGAGCTTTCGCTTTCGGATCTAATTCCTGGAATGCCATATACTGACAGATAGATGAAAAATTGAAAACAACAAATCAGCATTTTGATATATTGATCTGTGAAAAACAGACAGAATGATAGACAGACAGATGAACAGACAGAACAATAGACAGACAAACAGAGAGACACGACAACAGACTAGACAGACAGATAAACAGACAGAACTATAGACAGACCTACCGACATCATGACAGACAGACAGATAGAATGGTAGATAGACAGACAGACATAACAACAGATAAGAGAAATAGACAGACAGAACGATAGATAGATAGATAGACAGAATGATAGACAGACTAACAAACAAAAAGACAGACAAACTGACAAAATGATAGACAGACAGAGAGACACAACAACAGACCAGACAGACAGACAGACAGACAGACAGACAGACAGACAGACAGACAGACAGACAGACAGACAGATAGATAGATAGATGGATAACAGTTGGGTCACTGGGGATACTTTCCACTGTGGAAAAGGGGTATTATTAAGACAATTAAAGGAAGAGCACACTTTCCCCCCTCAGTGACCTTGCTTTACATGATAAAAACAGCTCTTCTGAAGGGATGAAGGCTTTATTTTTAAATGCTCATCTGATGCTGCTTCAGATTTCAGCACAGCTGTCTCCTCTTTCCCGCTCAGCTGGTTAAAATACTTCCCTATCTGGCCTGCATGGAAACTTAGAACCGCACTGAAAAATGGGAACACCGCGTTTAAAAACAGCAAGCGACTCTCAAATACTTAATGTCCCTTTCAAGCCCACACACAATCCAATACTCTCTCTCTCTCTCTCTCTCTCTGAACAGCTGTCCAGCATTGCAGTGAGCAGCTGTCTGAACTGACACACACTTAGCTGAGGTCAACATGGTGTTTTCCTCTTACACACACAGACACTATAATGGGAAATCCCAGGGTGGGACAGACACCACTGACCCTCGTGAAAGCAAAGACACATGTCCGCATGTCTATACACTTCCTAATGTTTCATTCACCCAAACTGATGATTAACAGATGACTGAAGATCCCAGATCAAACATACTCACAATTTATGCTTTTCATTGTGGACAAAGGTGTAAAATACTGGAGTAATAAGTGCACTTAAGTATTATTTTTAGGGATTTGTACTGTACTTACAATTTAAACTAACTACTTACAATTTAAAAAGTATGTGTTGCATTTTTTACAATCTTCATTAAAAGGTTTTTCAAAGTCTTATGCACACTAAATATGGCAACAAAACACACAATCAGATGCTCGTGCTTAACCCTCTGGGGTCTGAGGTGATTTTAGGACCCCTAAGATGTTGATATGCCCTGACATGTGCTTATTTGAGTTACTTATTACATAGTATTGGCCAACATGTATTTTGTTTTTGTATTCAGCACAAACTGTGCTACAATAATATGTGAGAAAGATGGATGTACATGCTTGCGTTTTGTTTAGAAAAAAAAAAATATATATATATATATATTATTATTATTTTTATTTTTTTTATGCGTGGTTAGCAAGTTTTGGAGAAAAAAAAATGTAGCTGAAATAAGGTCCAAAAAAAACACATTGAATGGGTCTGAATAAGACTTTTGACTTTTAAGTCTTGTAGGCTAGAATATTTACTTCACAACTATATGTATAATAAATAAATAAATAAATAAAGTAAGTAAATAAATAGAACGTCATGTTACTTTGCATTAAAAGATTAATCAATATGATAAATTAAAAAACCAAACATATTTTTAAATTTGCTATTGGCTTCAAGTACAATTTAAAGCTGTATTTTTTACTTTTTCTCAAATATAATTTTCATCCAGAACCATTTTTTCAGAATTGCACTCCTCAGAATTGCAACTCCTCAAAACTGCCATTTTGAAAAATTGCCAAACAATCTGATCAGCCTTTATTAGCTAACAGTCATCTCATACATAAGATCATGAATACTGCATATTAACTGATTTTGATACTGCTTTGATAGAGTTGATATAAAATATTGGAGTTTATGACTTATGAAGAAATCGTCCCATCATCTGTTGGCCACAGGGGGCCTTGAATATTTTTATTATGTTGAACAGCTGTGATCTAAATATAAAGTGCCACATCCTACCTTCAGGAAACAGAGAGAGAGAGAAAGAGGAGTGTGTTTGTGTTCACATTTCTCAATTCCCTCCATCAGTTTCCTGTAGAAAGACTTTACTGTCCACTGTATCACAAAGCAGAGTTCACAGGGAAACGTGAAGTTTTGTTGCTTGTTGTCTATATGAAATAAATTCTATAAAAAAATGATGTCAGAAAATTTGACAATACCATTTCAAATATGAAAATATGGATAAAAACAAATGGGTTAAATTTGGTCCTATAAATTTTTACGTAAAAAAGAAATTTACACAGCGGTTGGTTTTGTCCATATTATACCCAAAACGGGGTTAAAAAACCCAGCATATTTTAGAGTGTAAAACATGTTAATTAAATAAATAAATGAACTTAAAACAATTAAATAAATAAACATATTAAATAATACTATAAAATATGATCTATGGCGCACGGTGGCTCAGTGGTTAGCACTGTCTCCTCAAAGCAAGAAGGTCACTCGTTTGAGTCCCACCTGGCCCAGTTGGCATTTCTGTGTGGAGTTTGCATGTTCTCCCCGTTTTGGCGTGGGTTTCCTCCAGGTGCTCCGGTTTCCCCCACAGTCCAAAGACATGCGCTATAGGGGAATTAGGTAAACTAAATTGGCCGTAGTAAGTGTTAGAGTGTGTATGGGTGTTTCCCAGTACTGGGTTGTGGCTGGAAGGGCATCCGCTTTGTAAAACATATGCTGGAATAGTTGGCGGTTCATTCTGCTGTGATTACCCCTGATAAATAAGGGACTATGCCGAAGGAAAATGGGAAAATGGATGAATGAATGAATGAATATGATATATAAACCCATATATAAAAATAGTTTAAAGTTGACTCTTTAAACCTTACACTCTAAATAATTGTTGTAACCCAATGTTAGTTCAAATATCGACAAGCCCAACTGTGATGCTAATTAATTGTCCTTATTTGACCCTGCATTGAGTTAATAACCCAGAATTTTTTAGTACAGCACTGTTGCTGAATTAATTTTATGATTAACCATAAAAAATAATTTAATAGTTTAATAAATTTAAATAAACTTTACACACTGTAAAACAGATTGCATATTCAAGTTTGCTGAAATCTAAATATTTTTAATGAATTTATAGATTAAGTGTTTAATGAAAAATTTATTATAATTGTAATTATTAAAATTCAAAAAAAAATTAATAAAACTAAACATTATGTAAAAAAAGGACTTGTAAAACACATAACCGCACCAATATATATAACTTGTGGAAAATTATTTTGATTAAAAACAATTTGCAGATCAAACAAACATCAGTACAGTAAAATGGAGTATAATATCTGGTATGACAGCTGTCATAAGCGCACACAGCCACAGCTGACTATGAACGTTTCTCAAAACAGCTGGCAGATTCCTCACTTTACATGAGTGTGGAAGATATTCACAGGGATTTTTCTGAGAAATATTATAAATTCTGTTTGGTTTCTTAAAAAGATTACATTGTTCGTATTTAAGAAAAGTAAAGAAAATGTTTTTAATTCATTAAAGAAGGATCACAAATGTACTTCAATTGCCATAGTATATGACTGCTAATAGCATATCTGAGTATATACGCAATATATCATAGTATATTGTTATATAGTTATATCTCAGTATATATCACGTTTTACAGTATTACCAAAGCATTTTGACTATGTATAAAAAAAATGGAATAATTACATCAAATAAAAATATATACAATAAATAAGAAATAAATGAGGCGGCACGGTGGCGCAGCGGGTAACGCTGTCGCATCACAGCAAGAAATTGTCTGTAGTGTATGAGTGTGTGTGTGAATGAGAGTGTATGGGTGTTTCCCAGTGATGGGTTGCAGCTGGAAGGGCATGCGCTGTGTAAAACTTATGCTGGATAAGTTGGTGGTTCATTCCGCTGTGGTGACCCCTGATTAATAAAGGGACTAAGCCGAAAAGAAAATGAATGAACGAATGAAAGAAAGAAATGACAGAAAAATAGACAATACCTATGATATGAATTATAATAATTACAATTAATAAACTGTAGATTATTTAAATAATGCAAATTAGTTCTAATTAATTCATTGGATTAACAATTTTTTATGTTGTAGACATATTTTGCAGCTAGTTTAGCTGTCAGTCTCATATATAGTGACATTTCTAAAATGAAGTAGTTAAAAAAAAAAATCTAATAAATCATTCATTAATTTTCCTTCGGCTTAGTCCCTTTATTCATCAGGGGTCGCCACAGCGGAATGAACCGCCAACTTATCCAGCATATGTTTTACACAGCGGATGGCCTTCCAGCTGCAACCCAGTACTGGGAAACATCCATACACACACATACACTACGGCCAATTTAGTTTATTCAATTCACCTATAATGGAGCACCCGGAGGAAACCCACGCCAACACAGGGAGAACATGCAAACTCCACATAGAAATGCCAAATGGCCCAGCCGGGACTCGAACCAGTGACCTTCTTGCTGTGAGGCGACAGTGCTAACCACTGAGCCACCGTGCGCCATAGATCATATTTTATAGTATTATTTAATATGTTTATTTATTTAATTGTTTTAAGTTCATTTATTTATTCAATTAACATGTTTCACACTCTAAAATATGCTGGGTTTTTTAACCCCGTTTTGGGGTTACAACTGCGCCACCATGTTGGCACTCAAATAAATCATTTATTTAATATTTCAAATTGCAGGAAAAATATTTATCTTTTATGTAGCTTATTTTGAGCAAAAAAATTTACATAAATTGTACTTTTTAATGATAAATTTATTCACGTTTCTAAATAAAGACCCAGTACAGTAAGTGTACATTTTTACATTGTTTTTGTCTTCTTTTCATCAAACTGCCAAATACGAACTGTGTATTCTGAGCCTGCGAACCCAAAATACAACAACAAAGCAACACAATTATTCTTCAGACTTTGTTCAGACCTTCAAAAAGCACTCAAATGGCTTTGTTGTGACTGTAAGCAAAGGCGAGGTGAGAAGTCATGTTGACAATGACAGCAGCAAACACTGAAGAGGATGCTTGATAAACTACTGACGGAACTCATGTGTGTGTGTGTTTGTCCGGCCAGGGCACAACTGCACTAAACACGGGTAAACAGGTTCCCAGTCGGGTCCTCTGTGATGCAGTGACTGTCCGAGCAGCAGCTGGATCCGTCTATTGTTCTGGACGGAGGAGAAGTGTCACTGACTTCTCTCTTGGGTTTGTCCCTCTCCTGACCTGGACAGAGATCACCTTCCCCTTTCACACCATTCATCTCAATGCAGCAGATCCACTGCCACTGATGCCGTTTACTCTGCTATGGTGACTCAATGTAAATACAAAACAAAGGAGGATTGCTGAGGTTACTGTCATCTGTAAGCTAATTTGTGTAGAGGAATGGGTCATTCAAAAAGAAATGAATCACTTATTTAATCCACTTTGTTATGGATGCTAAATCGTTTTGTAAAGTAAAGTAAATTAGTGAGTGAATTTTTTCCCCTTTTTATAGGACATTCAATTTTTTTTCATCAAGGGTGAAACACACACACACACACACACATAGAGCTAGCTTTATGGGGACTTCACATAGACGTGATTATTTTTATACTATACAGACTGTATATTCCATACCCCTACCCTAAATCTCAAAGGAAACAATCAGCATTTTTACATTTACAAAATACTTCATCCTGTGTATTATGAATCATTTTGCTCAAGAGGACCAAAAAATGTCCCCATGAGGTCAAAATTTACTGGTATTGCTATACTTGTGGGGACATTTGAGTAATGAATACAAAGTACAATGTAATGAATACAATACAAAGTACACACACACAAACATACATATACATATATATATGTGTGTGTGTGCGCGTTTATTTGAATAAAGTGCATTAAATTATAATTTAAATATAATTGTAAAAATATAAGTGATAAAATATATCAAATGATTTAATAATTAATCAATCGATCAATCAATCCCAAACTTGTTAACAATTATGTCAGTCAGCTTTCTCCCTAAATTATAACCATGTATGCTCCACTTCCACCTAGATCAGCACCAGACCAGGACTACTGAATCCAGCATAAACCAGCCTGGACTATGATGGAAAATGCTGATCTCAGCTGATCTCTTCATCATTGTTTGTATCCCTGCTATATTCAACCACCCGCAGCTGGGACAGACTTATGGAAAGATATCAATACACAGGGGATGATACGCAACAAGTACATAAAGAAGTCACACACACACACATACACACACACTACATTCTCTACATGACGCACCTCTAAGTGAAGCTAATTTCTCACTTGTTAACTAACTCTCACTTTCTTAGATGCATCTCTGCAGCTGTTCAAACCTCTTCAGCTTCTTTTCTCAGGTACAGATCCACTTTCACCCTTCACTGCAAAAATAGGCAAAAAGCACTTGGCTTACAGATAAAGAGCTCTTTATAGGCATGCCAGGGGTCCCGTTACCCCATCATTACACCCACAGGACCATTGAATGAACAATAAAATATTTGAAGCCCTCTTGCCCTCCGCTTTCAGCAAAGGTCAGCATCTGTCCATCAGCACGGACTTAGGGCAATTGTGATTACAGGCGTATCAGATGAATCTGTCAATGCAAGACTGAAGGAGAAGTTCAGAGCTTTCAGGAGGCTGTAAATCACGCAGGTTGTTATCTGTGTGACTCAGGGTTACAGATTAGGACTTCATAATAGAGCTGTTCAGCAATTGAGCATTTTGGGAATATTTCCACACAGATGCATTAATAATGCAAACATAGCATTACATAATTACATATACAGTCAGAATTATTAGCCCTCATGATTTATGTATATTATTTCCCCAATTTCTGTTTAACGGAAAGAAGATTTTCTCAACACATATTTAAACATAATAGTTTTAATAACGGCGACGCGGTGGCGCAGTGGGTAGCACGTTCGCCTCACAGCAAGAAGGTCGCTGGTTCGAGCCTCGGCTGGGTCAGTTGGCATTTCTGTGTGGAGTTTGCATGTTCTCCCCGTGTTCGCGTGGGTTTCCTCCGGGTGCTCCGGTTTCCCCCAAAAGTCCAAAGACATGCAGTATAGGTGAATTGGGTAAGCTAAAATTGTCCATAGTGTATGTGTGTGAATGAGTGTGTATGAATGTTTCCCAGTGATGGGTTGCAGCTGGAAGGGCATCCGCTGCGTAAAACATATGCTGGATAAGTTGGCGGTTCATCCCGCTGTGGCGACCCCAGAATAATAAAGGGACTAAGCCGAAAAGAAAATGAATGAATGAATGAATGAGTTTTTAATAACTACTTTCTAATACCCGATTTATTTTTTTTATCTTTGCCATGATGACAGTACAGAATATTCTACTAGACATTTTTCAAGACACTAGTATTAAGCTTAAAGTGACATTTAAAGGCTTAACTAGGTTAATTAGGCAAGTTAGGGTAATTAAGCAAGTCATTGTATAACAGTGGCTTGTTCTGTAGACAATCAAAAATATATATTGCTTAAGGGGCTAATAATATTGACCTTAATTGGTTTTAAAAAAAAATTAAACACTGCTTTTATTGTAGCCAATATCAAACAAATAAGACTTTCTCCAGAAGAAAAAATGTTAGGAAATACTGTTGAAAAATTCCTTGCTCTGTTAAACATCATTTGGGAAATATTTGAAAAAGAAAAAATAATTCACAGGAGGGAAAATAATTTTGACTTCAACTATATATATATATATATATAATTTGGTTTTTGCACTTTAAAGTTTCAAACCGAATTTGACTTATAAAATTTGAATATAAACACAATCTGATGTCAATTCAAAAATAACTTACATTAGTGTCCATTTCATGCAAATGTGTATGACCTAATTCCTATGTTTTAGTAAGACCTATTGTCTTAAAATGTCTTAAAATGTTTGCTAAATAAACATTCATAATTTGAAACATCTTAAAGGCATATTCTAGATCAGGGGTGCCCAAACGAATGAAGGGCCAAAAACCAAATATCATTGAGAGCCGTAGGCCAAAAGTTAAAGTTGCCATAGGTAATTTACAAATTTATTTTATAATGTTTAAAAACAAATAGAAAACATTACTTTAAATCGTATTAAGTTATAATTTTAAATTATATTGCATTAGTTATTACAGTAAAAACAAACAATTTATAGCACAGTGAAGTTCAATGCTGAATACACTAGTCAAGCAGAATCTGCCTATGCGTTCATTTGCTCACTGATGTCTCTGCATTGTCCTCTATCCGTCGGGTGACAGTATGTAAATTTTCTGATTTATTTACAACAATTAAAACATTTCATTTCAGTTAGCTTTTTGCAGCTTAGCAATAAAACAAACAAACAAAAAATGTTACATTAAATTAGAAATTACAGTCTCTAAACCACAGGTCTCAAACTCGATTCCTGGAGGGCCGCAGCTCTGCACAGTTTTCCTCCAACCCTAATCAAACACAGCTGAAGCAACTAATCAAGGCATTAAAGACTACTAGAGACTATTAAGCAGGTGTGAGTTGGAGCTGGTTGGAGCTAAATTATGGAGAGCTGCAGCCCTCCAGGAATTGAGTTTGAGACCATCCTCATCATTCTCCCTGACTTCTCAGATGGCATGATTGGCCAAATCAAAGGTTACCATAGGCCAACTTTGGCCCGCGGGCCCTAGTTTGGGGATCTCTGCTCTAGATCAGAAGCTCTAATAAATACGTCTTCCAGATGTAAAAACAAACCTCAAACAGATGTCTCCACAAATTATGTGTGCTAACTAGGGATGTAACGATTCACCATGAGTCGGTTGAAAATCGATTCAAATATGTGATGATTCAAACCGGTTGAAATGTTGAATGAATCGTGATAAATGTTTTGAACAGAGGGGGCGCTGTGTTTACAGCATGGACTGTAAAAGAGATGGCCATTTTAACAGTGGGGTCGATAGAAATTTGCAGAATTTCGATGAATTGCAGTTTCAGTTACTTCAGTATTAGCTTCACAAGGGAGAGTGGGAGGTTGCTGCTTGGTTTAAAGGGGCAATCTCGCTTTACCTGCACATAAGCGGCGAGCAAGAGGTGGGGCGGCAGAGTAAAATGACAGTGGTGAAGTGCGCCGGACAAACTGTGTGCAAATATTGCAAAAAGACCTTTACTTACACTAACAGAACAACGAACATGATGCACATAAACCGTCAGCACAGTGAAAAACTACAGTCACCGACACCTATATGCAAAAAAATATGCTACGGAGCAAAAAAAAAATGCTATAGAGACCACGTGGTGCATCAGTGTTTTCATAGCGAAAGTGTGAAGATGTTTTTCAGACTGAAAGAGAAAGTAGTTCTGTTACAGAACCAGGGATTTTACCCTCTCCTTTTCAAATTAGTTTATGCACATTTTAATAATTTGCTTATTATTGTTGAATATTTTAAAATGTTCAAGATGATCTCTTCTTAAGTATATCACACTGATACTTATACTAATTAATTATACAAGTAATATTAATCATTCACCTTCATAATCATGTTCAACTTCTGTCTCTATTCTACTATATAATTAGTAATTTTATAATCAGTTTATGCCAGTGGCCAGTCCCCTGAAGCAGAGGGCCTATTGACCACCTCTGTACACACTGCTGTCTGGTTTAGGAAAGGCTTTCTTCTCCACCCCAGCCATCTCAGTCCCCAGTGAAAGAGTTTTTTCATCAGCAGGGTACATTGTAAATATGCAAAGACCTCAGCTTATGCCAGAAAAAATAGATATGCGGATATTTCTTTTTAAAAATGTAAAAATCCCAGCACAGTCACAGTTTTAGTTTGTTTATATTAATGAGTCTTCTTTAGTTTGTATTCTTCTATTTTTTGGATTTTGTTTTTAAATAGCAATTTGGTTATGGCAGAAAATGTATTATTTTGCAAAAAAATGTGCAGCATTTAAGAAACAAATTAAAGGGCTCTTGTTCACCTTAAATTTGTTTCAAATAATTTTGTTAAAAAAATTGTGACTAAATCGTGAATTGTGAGATTAGTATCGGGAATCGTATCAAATCGTGAGTCACGTGAATCGTTACATCCCTAGTGCTAACAGGTATGATTCAACTCTTTAAAGGTCAATAAACAATAGTAACTTTATTAATTGACATTAGATTAATTGATAATTAAAAAATTTAATGGCATTACTACTGGTAAGAAATTGAAACATATTAAGTGTTCTTGTGCATATGTTTATGATGTATCAAAATCTTGTGTCTCAAAATTAACATGAAGTTATTTTATTATTATTGTTCAAAAGAATAGGTACCGGCTTAAAAATAGCTACTAACTAAAATGGGCCACATTGGTGGAATACGATCGTCTTGGCCCGTAAAATGGAAACTACAAAAGACACAAACAAATGGAAATGAACATGATCTCATACAAGCACTGCTAACACTCTTCTATCTCTTGACTGTCCAGCTTGGCTTTTAGCACATGCCTCAGCAAACTGTGTTGCTTTGTCTTGAGTTACATGGAGCACAAGTCGATGGAAAGAATATGAGATGAAGACATTTGATACAAAAGAGCCGCTCGGAAAGAAGAAGTCCTGCAATCATGCCGATGGATTTCTGAACGCGATTGACTAAAGACGTAAAGGCTTTTCTTATTCGGTATGTGTGTGTGTGTGTGTGAGTGTATTCTCAGGGCAGGAATAATTTCACACCGACTCCTGGCCTGACGTTTCCCGGTTTCCGCTGAGGTCTTTTTTAAAAGCGTTTTGCTTCCTAAAAGCACCACAGACCACAAGCGAAATTCCTCTGCTTTTCCCTCCAAACAGGGTCTCAACCACGGCCAGTCAATAAAATCAAATCCTCCCTCTCGTTGTCCTCTCTACACACACACAGACACACACACAGACCCTTTTTTTTT
>CAIGQV010011529.1:0-10514 GCA_903798115.1 Danio jaintianensis
TCCAGTCAGTGAGGTCGAAACAGGCTTGTAGATCCCGCTTTGTTTCGTTAGTCCATCTTTTCACAGATCTTAATACAGGTTTGGCTGTTTTCAGTTTTTTTTTTTTTTTATGCAAATATATTTTGTAGAATAATCTTTTTTTTTTACTCAAAAAATGATATTTATCAAGATAGATTGCACATGAAACAATGAAGTGAGCAAGCAATTAATAGTATGTTAAAAATAGGGTGTTATAAAAAAATTAATAATTGACAATTTAAGTGTTGCTTTTTTATTAAATAAAACTAAAAGGTTCTGTGTTAAAGAATGAAAAGTTAAATCTCTATGTATATGCATTAAAATTATATGGATTTTTAGTATTTTTAGTCATGTATCCATATACTGGGTTGCAGCTGGATGGGCATCCACTGCGTAAAACATATGCCGGAATACTTAACGGTTCATTCCGCTGTGGCTACCCCTGATAAATAAGGGACTAAGCCGAACGAAAATGAAAGAATGAGTATTGAGTCATGTAATTAGATTACTTATTGAGTAATTAAGTTACTCACTTAAGTAATTAGAAAAGTAATTTAAATACAATTTGAATATTTTAATAAGTAATTAATACATTGCTTTCTGAAGTAACCTACACAACAGTGCTTATGTGTTTTTAGTTTATAATGTTTCAAATGAATTAGGTTAAACTTACTGAGCTTTCTAAAACTAGAGTTCCCATTGTGTATAATTTGTTAAGTTATTTACACTGTTTTATTACTGCTTTTATTGCTTGGTATTGCTTCTATTTTATGACATTTCAAAATGACACATTCATATTCTATATTCTGTGTATTTTCAACATCATCTAGTCTTTAATCCTACATGAAAAATACTCTATATTTATAAAAAAAAGAAATACTATGTTTTTTTTAATAATCAATTATTAATAATGAATATGTTCATACTTTATGCTGCTTCTTCATTGGTTGTTTCTGTGATCTGACTGTTCATTCTGATCTAATACTCTCTATCAGTGTTTACAACTGATATTGTCAACCAGGTTGAAGTTGAAAGTGAAAAAAGACAAGTAGAAAGTCAGAAGCAGAAATCAAAAAAGTTTTCGAGCTTCATCCATTTGTGATTGGATTGACAAAAACACATTGTAGCATATAAATAGATCCTTCATTGGATCCCAAAATTACACGAACCACCAACCACCTTATATTACCTGGAAAGTTTTGAATAACCTGGAAGCAGCGAGATATTTTACTTCAGTTCTGACATCAGTGAAGGTCAAAATAAACAAGAAGAAAAGTGTGGAAAAATATGAAACCAGGATTAGATTTCTCAGAGGAGCCCAGACTAGCCAAATAACAGTAGGTAATTAGCTCCTTCATTTCTTTTCGCTTTAACTCAGGTAGTGAGAGAAAAAAATAGGTTTGATTCAGAAGGGATTCAAATCACAAAGGACATACGACAAACACAAATTTAACAGACCTGCTCTGAATTCTGTATGAGAGAAAAGGTGTACAGTGTACTCAATGTCAGAAGATTATTGTGAATAAACATTGTGAAAAGCAAAATTTATTGAAGTTTTCTATACATAGATAGTTAGATAAACAGATGTGTGTGCATGTACAACCCCAAATCAGTTGGGACAGTATGAAAAACGCAAATAAAAAAGATAGTAGTGATTTCTAAATTTACTTTGACTTGTATTTCATTGCGAGCGTCATGGTTGCGCAGTGGGTAGCACGATCGCCTCATGGCAAGAAGGTCGCTGGTTCGAGTCTCGGCTGGGTCAGTTGGCATTTCTGTGTGGAGTTCGCATGTTCTCCTTATGTTCGCGTGGGTTTCCTTCGGGTGCTCCGGTTTCCCCCACAGTCCAAAGACATGTGGTACAGGTGAATTGGGTAAGCTAAATTGTCCGTAGTGTATGTGTGTATGGATGTTTCCCAGTGATGGGTTGCAGCTGGAAGGGCATCCGCTGTGTAAAACATATGCTGGATAAGTAGGCGGTTCATTCCACTGTGGCGACCCAGTAAAGGGACTAAGCCAAAAAGAAAATGAATGAATGAATGTATTTCATTGCAGACAATACAACAAACTATTTAATGTGTTCTTGATTTATTTTTTTTATTTTAAATAAACACATTCCAATTTTTGGGGGTTGTCGACAACTACCATTTTTTCACAGGCCAATTGGTGGTGACTGGTTTAAGCCTTTTATGATATGTACATTACTTATCAACAGGCAACATATATTTGGGAAAACAAATCGAATTGCAATATTTATTATTAGAATTCCTATATTTTATTTAGTATACAACATTTCCATTTTGTTAGCAAATGTTAAACCATGGAACTTTATTCTGGTGGAAAAGTGTTAATATTAGACCACATCATTTTAGAATTTAACCATTCAAAAGATTTTGAATTAAATCAATTTTATTCTCTTAAACGTTTTACTTTAGACTTTAGACTTAAGACTTTAGACTTTATTTCGAACATTTAAAGAAAATCCAATTATTAAACAAAGCAAATAATACAGCTAAATACGAAAAGGAATAGAAAAAAGCTTATGCTTACTTAAAAAAGAATCCAAAAAACAAAACAAAAAAACGTATTTCTACCAAAATATTAGGCATCTGTTTTAAATATGAAATGTATATACATGTTATTTTAAAACAGCAATTAGTACTAATAAAAAAAAAAAAATGCAGCATTTTTTTGTCTTTTTATCAAAAACATTAAAACGTCTTACACCAAACTCTTACTCTTAAAGACTTACAGTGGCTGTACAGTTGCCCCACATGCATGTACTGTAACTGCATTACCATCAACACATTACATTCAAAATTATAATCATATTTACCAACCTCTACTAAATGCTGCCGTTAGATCTGTCCAACCCTGAGTGAACATCACCTCTCTAGAGATCCAGCCTCACCCCTGCCTCCAAACTCCCTACATGAAACCACCCGATATTATTATTATTAGTCCCGGTATTATTATCTAATCAAAACCCCCCTGTGTGTGTCTGTGTGCCATTAATTCGTTAACAATGCCTGGTTATGCTCAGTGGAACACAAACCCTCCCACAGCACACACACAGACACACACACACTAAAAGATTGAATCCTGTGCAGATGTGTATTTAAACACACACACACAAACACACACTCACACAGCTGTGCCCCTTCACACACCTGCACACCAAACTCACATTTGATACCCATTTACACATACATACTTCTCAGCCATGAACAGTGTGTTTGTGTGTGTGCGTGTGTGTGGGTGGGTCTTGTCAGGTTAAAACATTGGGTTATTGGGTTATGAAGTTGTTTCAGTCAGAGGAGTTGCTTAGTCAGCGTCAAAAATTGGGAGAAATATATTCATGTTCACATTATTTCCAGTATGTAATACAGCACGGACATTTTTCATAAGCATGTCATGAATTGCTTACAACTTGTTTTAGGACATGCATATGGAACTGTGTGCTAAAAACGTTCACATATTTTGCCACATTTCATGTTCATTTTCCGAAGATTTTTTGCCATTTTGGAAGTTTCAAAAGAAAAGTGAATATCCAACACTATTATACAGGCTGGAAGAGCCAGGATAACATTTTAAGCTATTAAACTCTGATAGTGTTTGTTTGACAGGGGGGAAAAAGCCATATACACCAAGGATAGCTTGAGGGTGAGTAATTTATAGGGTAATTTTCTTTTTTTTTGTTGTGCTGAACCATTCCTTTAATGTCACTTCTGATCAGTGCATCCTTGGCAACAGTATACCATGAGCACGTATTGTTCTCAAATACACCCTTACAGCAGGCTGTAAATGCTAATATTCCTTCCAGTTTTATTCCTCTTAATTGCAGGTGCAGTACCGACTACAAAAGGAGAGCCTATGGAGAGCTACAGAGCGGACTGGAGCACAAATATGTATTCATTTGTCATGCAGCTCACTAAAGCACCTCAGGAAGACATTGCTTTTAAAAACAAACAGAATCCAGCGGATCAATTGCTGTGTGTGCGCAAGTCTGTCTGTACGGTCTGGGAGAGGGAGAGCTTAGCTCGGTTAGACTCTGTTTGACGTCTGCCTTGAAAATGGATTAACATGAACATCTCTGTACCTCACCGCAGCTGTGTTCACAACACAACCCCCCGCTCTCTTGCTTTCTATCCACACTGCTGTCCAAACCGCCTGCCAACAGAGCTGCGCGCAGTGTGACACTGGCACTGGGCTCATTTGCAGGATTATCTGTAGTGGACAGACCCGCGCACACACACATATGCATGCACGTACACATGCTTTCTCTCTCTCAAACACACACACACACAAGTTTCTGTCCAGATGCATGCACATACATACACTCCTGTTGATTAGATAAGTGTGTTCATTTATTAATGCATGTGTAGAGGTGGAGAGGAGAGGGGGGAGGTACAGATGAAGCGGGCAGTAAAGGAGGTTTCTAGGGCAACAATGTTTAGCATTTATCACCTTTATCAGGAAATTGAGAATCTCTGAACGTTTGTGTTTGTTTGTGTGCATGTGTGTGGAATTTAAACAAGCACAGGAGACTAGAGAGGCACTTACTGCGAGAGATTTAAAGTCCCCCTGAAATCAAAATTTTACTTTTTTGTGTGTGTTGTTAGTATCAACAGTATCAATTTAGTTTTAAAGGTCCTGTGAAGGGCTTTGAAATGTGCATTTTCTATTCCAAATTTGATGTAATCTCAAATGAAACATGAAGACGTGATTGGACATATACAGTAGTAGCTCCTCCCCTTTATAAAAAAAACAGCCAATAGTGGTTTGTTTTAATCACAGCTCTGCCAGTGAGAGTGGTTGAGCTCAAGCGCATGAAATGAAAAGCAAACGAGAAGTGTTTTAAAGGCTGCGGGATATTAGAGATTGGTCAGAAGATTTTATGAGAAACAGAGGTATGAGGCGCTGTCAAAACAAAATGTTGACCCATTTAGGTGGAAGTGACAAATTGAAAGCTTTGGATGTTTTTATCTTCTAAATGTTTATTTAGAATATATAAATCACTCTTTTTGGAACACACAAGCTTATATATATATATATATATATATACACACAAGCTTATATATACTTACAATTCTGATATTAACATCTAAAAAACTTTATTTTTCATATTTCATGGGACCTTTAAGGTTAATGTATCTATGAGCTATGAGCTAGCGGGCTCAAAAACAAAGATTTCAAATTTGCATTTAGATGATATTGTCATTTTTTTTAAAAATTGGGGCTGTTTCTCACCTCCAATATGGATCAATGATTTTTTTATGACATCACAATGCACGTCAGCTTCTCATCAGATCTTCTGATCAATCAAATGACTCTAGTATCTGAAGTGTCCCACTTCCTACAAGAGCTGGCTGAAATCATCACTTACTGTATACACAGACATACCGAGAGTTAAACATGACATATTCAACACGCAACATGCTCTCACTTGTTTTTTTTTGTTTTTTGTTTTTTTTTTGAATTAAATTTACATGTGGTTTCAACAGCCAGATTAATTTAGACTTGGCCAGTTTTGTCTTCACCTCTTGAAGTGGTTTGAGCGATCTGATTTAAATCTGTCTCAAATGCTTTTACGAGGGCATTTATACCTGTCATTTTCACAATCAGATAGCTATCCGATCAGGAATGAAGTAACCAGGTGTAAACAGCTGATAAGCTGAAACAATGTCTGTGCAAGAGCAAAAACAGAAGAGGAATACAATGGTTTGCACAATGAAATCATAACCACAGTCGACTGTTTCCACTGGACATACAACAGCTATAATGAAGCAATGGAGGAGGTGAGGAATGAAGAAACGTCTCTGTTTTAGATTCTTGTATTGTGGTGTTGGAGGTTTCAAGCACATCAGATACTGCAGTTCTGTTTCGAAACATTTCTAGGCATCTTAGGAAAGGTGACTGATTTGTAATGCTCTACATTGGCTGCCAATTCAGAGACTCACTCACAGTTTTAGTAAAGGAACATGAGGAGGAGGATGTGACACTCTAATATCCATAAATATATAGCACATACATATTTTGGGCGCAGTGGTCCATTTTCTTTTCAGTTATGCTTTTTTTCTATCAGTATAAACTTAACAGTATAAACCAACACTTTTTTTTCTCACTTCATCTATCACCACACTGAACTCATCTCAAACTATTCTGAGAATCTCGGAGGGTCTATTTGAAGGATACATTCTGTTTCACCTGTATATATTGGCTAATTACATTGCATACCTTTTGCAACAACCTTTGTGTTGGGATGCATATATGATGGGATGCTCTTAAAATGCTGCCTCTTAAAACAGAGCAAATGTGTACAAAAGCTTCTGCTTCAGCAGACAGCTAATTAATGCAGAGCAGAACTCCTCTATATCCAGCTCCTCTTTATTCCTCCGCTTCCTCTCTGAAGCTCCATGTCATTTTCTGCATTTGCTGTAAAGGAACGTCAAGTGCAGACTAGATAAGAAAGCAACCCAATTATGAATATATTTGCATCCTATCTTTAATTAGGACTTCTGTGATTCTACTCGCTAACCTATTTCACAGTGACAAATTTGAAAGTTCAATCAATTGGAGCTTGAAAGTTGTGATGGAAGCGGGAGGATGAAGCAATCAGATACTTGAGACAGCGCTGCTCGCGGTTGAGCATTTGCCCTAAAATGAAGCGTGGCAGTAGATTGAACAGCCTTTTGCATGGTCCGATGAAGTCATGGAGCAAAGGCAGGCGAGTGAAGGAGACACAGCTGACCGGCCCATCTGTGATTGCAGAAAATATTTCAAAAGACAGCCGTGTGCCTTGAATCTTTAAAAGAGCCACGTGTGCTGTGCATGTTTAAAAGATACAGGTGTGTCTTGCATGTTAAAAAGACCGCTTGTGTGTCCCGCATCTTAAAAAGGCTTATGTGCACTATCAAAAGTCTTCTTTCAGGCTGGCCGGCATTGATAACGATACGTCGCTTTACAGCAACACAATATTAAATTTAGACTGAATTATGGCTGTAGCAAAGGTTTTAATCTGAGTTTTAAAGGGAAAATAATGCTTTAAAAGCTTTAACCATGTGTGCAAAAAAGCTATTCACATATTCTCCCTAAGAGGTTACATTAAATAAAAAGGCAGTGAATTGAAATTAATAAGTAAATATTCAAACAAAAACACAATAGAACAATAATAAGCAAACGTATAGACTGACTTTAGAAAGAATAGTGGGTGCAGCTGCAAGCTGAGCTGCATGCAATGCTTTTAATACATTCACCTAGCCCACAGTAAAGTCACTAGCTCCATTGAGTGCATTGTGTCTGACATTGCATGTCTGACAATGCGTGTCTCAGCTTGCATATGCAGGTCTGCATTCAGATACTATTAGAAAAATAGCCTGAAAGTAGTTTTAGCACATTCTTTGCATGTATATGATATGATTTAGTTTCATTGTTAACATGTTTTAATAGGTTTAAAACAAGCATGTTTAGCACATTACTGCCATGTTTTAGAATTTTGTTAGCATGTAGCATTGTTAGCTTGTGGTAGGTTACTTTTTTCAAGCTTTAACATACTGTAGTTTTCAGTGGTGGAGGTAACGAATTACAACTACTCACGGTACTGTAATTAAGTTTTTGGGGTATTTGTACTTTCATGAGTTTAATTTTAAGTCTGTAATTTTACTTGTACTTGAGTACAAATTAAGCTAAATAATTTACTTCGTTCGATTAAATTTTTCAACCACTGACATTGACATTTTTCAACACTGACATTTATTGGCATTTCATTAGCCAATAAAATCTCATCTTAATGGTTTACCTGCACAGCACTTCACTAGCTGGCCTCTGCTACACAGCTGCGCTTTTGTCCCAGAGACATCCAAAGGCAGAAGCGTGAACCGCAGCTAAATGTTTACACATTTGACGACATTACAAATTCTGCGGAAGGATAAGTATTGTGAATAACTTCGATAAAAAATATATGGAATAACACTTTCACATGTCGAGATGTACATAATATGTGTGTGTGCTGGTGCTCACCGGAGCACTCCTTGACGTGCATGCGCGTCACGCAGCTGGAACAGAGCTTGAAGGTAAACTAACAGCGGTTTATCATAAGCATTTTATCGATAATTTTTTACACAGTTGGCATTAAGAAGGAACATAGAAACGTTATCTGACTAACATTTTATTTTCATAAACAGCGCAGATGTAAATGCCTCTGAATGTTCTGATTGCCTGAAGTAGACATCTCATGTCAGCGCATTCTAAGCGTGAACGCGCTCTTTCTGGCAATTTTCCTTCTGCGTTCACACAAATTACCGGTAATGTTACAACCTCTCTTTCCGGAAAATTGCCGGAACGAATTTACCGGTATTTTCAAAAAGGGCCTGTTCACACATGATCCATTTCTAGAAAATTGACGGTATTTTTTCTCCTGAAAGGTCTGTATGTGTGTTTGTTATCGCACGGCACTGGGATAAATTAATACTGTTTACAAAAGTGTTTTTATTATAAAACACATAATGGTAAGAAGACTTATATATGTTACAATATTTTATTATCTGGATCTTGTCTGGTTTAGCAATTATGGATAATTTAATAAATACCACCAGCTAAAAAGTAATTCGTACTCTGAGTAGCTTTTATGAAGAGTAATTTGTACTTTTACTTAAGTACTTTTTGACACCAGTACTTTTACTTGTAATTTAGTATATTTTCAGCAATGTAACAGTACTTGTAATTGAGTATTCATTTTTAGTACTCTTTCCACCACTGGTAGTTTTAACACATAGCTAGTTGCTAAGTTTTTAACAGAATTTAGTACAGTTCTAATGTTTTAACAGATTCTTAGCAGATTCATAGCATGTTCATATTGCTACCATGTTAACATGTAGTATTTTGCTAACATGTCTTAGAAATTAACATTTTAACATGCTGTTAGCATGTTTTTACATATTGATAATACATTTTAAAATGTGAGTAACATGTTTGCTAACACATTTAATCAGTTTAATCAGCCTGATTGCACGAGAAAACGTACTTGTTTTACGTTTTGTCAGTTTAGTGGCTAATTCATACAATTTAATACGAGTTTAGTTGTATGAAAATGTACGATTTTTAAAAGGAGATGCGGAACTAAACCTCACCCCTAAACCCAACCGTCATTGGCGGGTGAGAAAATCGTATTCAATTGTACAAATGAGAATGTACAAATTCATATGAATTAGCGACTAAATCAAAACATTACGAATTATTGCGAGATAGCGTTGATTTTAACATATTGCTTGCATCTTACTGGCATATTTTTGTACATTGTTAGCATGATTTAACATTAATGCTAGTATAACTTCTTTCATGTTTTAACATCTGCCTACTATGACTTGATGACTATCATGTTAACACTAAATATACGTGTGCGTGCGTGCGTGTGTGTGTGTGTGAAATAAATTGTGTGTTAAATGTTCATAAACTCTTTTAAACAGTTGAAAATCCAGAGACTTTTCAGAAAGTAGATCTGCTGCATTATGTTGACGTATCGCGACTATTTGTGAACATAATCTGATCTAAATAAAGCTAAATGATGTCATAACTGAGAGATAAAAAGATCAAGGGAATCATAAGTCATACTGTAACAGATATCTAAAACATACCATTTCCTCAAAGGAAGACTACACAAAGTCAAGGAGGACTGACAAAAGAATAGCAAGCAGACAACAGGAAGTGGATGCCGGCAACATCCTTCCACATGAATAATCTCCCATTGTAAGGTCTGCAAGCAAGGTCACAGGTAACTTCGCACAGAGGACTGATGCATCCTGTGAGATCATTCTCTGAAGTTTGAGTTATTTATACACCAGGCATTGGGTGCTGTAACCCAGAGAAAGGAAAGCCCGGTTCTGGTGAAATCTTGAGGAAGGAATTGGGTTGTACAGTATGAAATGCACTTGCATAATTCATGATACTATTGATCTGGGACAATTCACTTTGAAGAGTGCTGCTCACCGAATGCAACTTCCCAGTTCATTTCAGATCTGAGTTGGCCTCAAAATAACCTATTGATTTTTGATGGGGGATAACGGTTACGGCCAAATGAACCCCTTTCAACAACGTCTCTGGACTTCCAGCCAAAGATATATGAAATGCAGAGGACATCCAAAAACACTCAGTACTGAGAGACAGACACCCTGGGGTAAACTGGCAAACGTATAATGTGCTCATATTGCATTGAACATTCATCTGTCTCTCGGCTGGATGTCTGTGAGAAAGGGCTGCCTGGACACCTTGACCTGAACTGAAGGGTAAAAGAAGTAGATATGCAACCCAAGGTGATCAGACTTATGTTTCTGCTTTGAATCAGTATTGATTTGGCTTCGTGACCTCTGGTCGCATTTTATGGCATCTGACAAAACTGTAGTTAATTTAGAGGGGGAAGTGTTCATTGAGTCGGATGATATCAAAGAATAACACAAATTAAAGAGTCCTTGTACTCTATAAAGTTATTTAATCATTCATAT
>CAIGQV010011539.1:0-12596 GCA_903798115.1 Danio jaintianensis
CAACCAACCAACCAACCAACCAACCAACCAACCAACCAACCATTCAAACAACCAGCCAAACATCCAACCAACCAACCATCCATCCATCCATCCATCCATCCATCCAAACAACCAACCAACCAACCATCCAACCATCTAACCAACCAACCAACCAACCAACCAACCAACCAACCAACCAACCAACCAACCAACCAACCATCCATCCATCCATCCATCCAAACAACCAACCAACCATCCATCCATCCATCCATCCATCCATCCATCCATCCATCCATCCAAACCAACTAACCAACCATCCATTTCAGATGACAAATCAACTAGAGGGCGCTGTCTAGATTTTAGCGAATGTGAAATAAGCTACTTAAGGCACTTTTTGTTGCACGTTTAAAGTACACGTCCTTCTTGAGAAGACGCAACTTGTCGTACAGATCAACAAAAGTTGTTGTCATCATACTGCCCCCTAGTGTTTTTTACTTAGAAACTGCAGCCAAATGTATGTTCAAGGACATTCGAACATGTGCTTTCACAAAAATCTAACCTGTGTTGCATTTATGAGTGTTTTCTGCCAGAGAATCAGATGCATATTTGAGCTTTTGGAAGAAAAATTATTTGTTTTCATCGAGCGATTATGAAGATCGCCGCATTTATGAAGCTTCCCTTTAATAAACAGCTCTGCTACAATAACATAAGCTTGATAAGAAGCCAGAGAAACATGTGATTGAAATAAATGTGACCCAGAGCCGAAACCCAACACCAGCATATTGAGGTTTTACCGCCTTTATTTGTGTTTTTGTCTCCGAAATGGCACGCATTTTTTGTTTCATTTGGAAATCTACAGGGAAATGACTACCACGTCTTTCTCTCTTTTTTTGTGCCTGCATTTTTTTGTTCTCCTTTCATTTGTCTTCTTCTTTAAATCAGGAGGGATTTGCTTTGTGCCTTACAGTGAAGCTCCAGCAAACCAGCCCCATATTTCTCTCCTCAGGCCTTCATCTGCGTCTCTCTCCGGGGATTCGCTTTCTCTCATCTCCACCGGAAACACACACAGCCATTTATATTTATCTGTCTTTGTTTTCTAAAATGGGTCAGATTGGCTTGTCAGTGGCGCTGCGGAGATTTAAAACAGACAGACAGAAAAGACACACGTGTGCGCATGAAATCATTTATAATTTACATGACGGAATCATTTCTGCTGTTGGTTATTTAAGTAAATACAAGGGCTTTGAGGTAATTGGTATTAATTCATGTCTTTGTAGCAGCATGTCATTTTTTCTTCTGGAGAAAGTCTTATTTGTTTTATTTCGACTAGAATAAAAGCAGTTTTAAATTTTTTAAACCCATTTTAAGGTCAATATTATTAGCCCCCTTAAGCAATATTTGTTTTGGATTGTCTCCAGAACAAACCACTGTTATACAATGACTTGCCAAATTATCCTAACTTTACCCTAATTAACCTAACCTTTAACGGGCTGGTCTGAGTATTTCAGAAAGTGCTGATCTACTGGGATTTTCACGCACAACCATCTCTAGGGTTTACAGAGAATGGTCCGAAACAGAGAAAATATCCAGTGAGCGGCAGTTCTGTGGGCGCAAATGCCTTGTTGATGCCAGAGGTCAGAGGAGAATGGCCAGACTGGTTCCAGCTGATAGAAAGGCAACAGTAACTCAAATAAGCACTCGTTACAACCGAGGTCTGTAGAAGAGCATCTCTGAACGCACAACACGTCCAACCTTGAGGCGGATGGGCTACAGCAGCAGAAGACCACACCGGGTGCCACTCCTGTCAGCTAAGAACATGAAACTGAGGCTACAATTCACACAGGCTCACCAACATTGGACAATAGAAGATTGGAGAAACGTTGCCTGGTCTGATGAGTCTCGATTTCTGCTGCGACATTCGGATGGTAGAGTCAGAATTTGGCATCAACAACATGAAAGCAATGATCCATCCTGCCTTGTATCAACGGTTCAGGCTGGTGGTGGTGGTGTAATGGTGTGGGGGATATTTTCTTGGCACACTTTGGGCCCATTAGTACCAATTGAGCATCAACGCCACAGCCTACCTGAGTATTGTTGCTGACCATGTCCATCCTTTTATGACCACAGTGTCCCCATCTTCTGATGGCTACTTCCTGCAGGATAACGCACCATGTCATAAAGCGTGAATCATCTCAGACTGGTTTCTTGAACATGACAATGAGTTCACTGTACTCAAATGGCCTCCACAGTCACCAGATCTCAATCCAATAGAGCCCCTTTGGGATGTGGTGGAACGGGAGATTGGCATCATGGATGTGCAGCTGACAAATCTGCAGCAACTGCATGATGCTATCATGTCAATATGGAGCAAAATCTCTGAGGAATATTTCCAGTACCTTGTTGAATCTATGCCACAAAGGATTAAGACAGTTCTGAAGGCAAAAGGGGGTCCAACCCGGTACTAGTAAGGTGTACCTAATAAAGTGGCCGGTGAGTGTATATGTATATTTATTTGCATTCTTTCTTGCATCCCTATTTTGATTTGAAAGAGACGGAGTGAGAAAACACACATGAAATCATTTTTAATTTACGCGTCGGGATGATTTCTGCTGTTGGTTATGTAAGTAAATACAGGGGCTTTGAGATGTAATTGGTATTAATTCGTGTCTTTGCAGCAGCAGGGATGCGCAGAAGGGTAAAAATACCAGTGGTGTGATCAGTCAGCCAGAACAAACAGGCCAGAGATGTTTCTCATAAATCCCACATCACCCGTACAATCTGCAGCTTTACCTCCTGCCCACCTACTGAAGGTTACAGCAGGTTATACTTACTCTCAAACTGTGAGATAGCGTGCGTGTGTGTGTGTGTGTGTGCGTGGTAAATTATGCATGCTTGTTTCATTCTGTGTCTAAACTAATGAAATGTGATAAAACTCACTTGAAATGTTGATGTTGGTGGATGATGGAGAACTGGAGACCATAAAAAGAGGCGTGTGTGTGTGTGTGTGTGTGTGTGTGTGTGTGTGTGTGTGTGTTTGTACGGCTATCTTTGTGAGGACCAGCGTGGGTTTTTAACCTTTGGAGTGAGGACATTTTTGCAAAGTGAGGACATTTTGCCCGGTCCTCACTTTTTTTTCACTCTAATGGCCTCTAGAGGGTGTAAATAGGCTTCTCTCAAAGTTTCAAAGAGGTCCTCAGATTGATGCCAAAATGAAAAGAAAAGTGTGTGTATGTCCCCCTGAATACACACACCGTTTGCTCTCTATCGCCCCTAATGTTTTTCTCAGGTACTGCACCATGATCGGTTTTTGCTCTCTATCGCCCCTAAAGTTTGTCTCAGGTACTGCACCATGATTTTTCTGCTCTCTAGCGCCCCCTTTGTTTTTCATATGTACTGCGCCATGCATTATCAATGTGATAACTCAGAAATGGCTTAAAGGAGTTTGTTTACATTTGCCACACATAAACACAAAAATACATTGAGATTTTTGGCGGTCAAAAGACAAGATCACAGTCACCTGGAAGGCATTAATCTGGACGGCATTAATCTGATGGAACAAAAATACTATTTGGACAACAAATTAAGAATTGATTTGCTAATTACAAATATGACAAGTAAAAGTGTATTTTTTAATTAATTGTATTTTTTCCATAAATTTATAATTAAATACCACATATTACAGATCAATGTTTAACAACTTTTAACAAAACTTAATTAGTATATCACAAAGGCTTATATAATAAATTTCACATCTATATTTGTCATGAACAATTCCATATGCATTTACTTTTCATAAAAGTACAGATATGCAGATGAAGTATTAGTTATTTTAATGTTAAAACTAATGCATTGTTTCCTGATTTTTCCTGAGTGTACAGAAGAATATGATGTTGAGGTCTGGCACAGACAGTGTTTAGCTTAAAACGCTCCAGACTTTTTTCTTATTGTATAAACTATTTAACTCACATTATTCACTATCAATTGTGTCTATCAGTCACTATCAGTCACATCATTCACTATCATGTTATCATATTAATAGTTCTGGAATACATAGACTAAAGAGGACACAATCACATTAGGGAACATGAGTGATTGCATTAGTTATTTTAACATTTTATTCAGCAATTATGAGCCTATTCTTATCAGAATGGTGTTTTCTGGACCTATTCTGTCACGTTTAACACTGCCAAACGCATCCCAAACAGTTTTATGCCTTGGACAACAAATAATAAAATCCAAACAGTCCTGAGCATCAATATGAAGCTGATGGACACAGTTTTCCTAACTGTCCTCGTTCATTTTCCTTCAGATTGTGTAACAAACGTGAAATTATGAACTTTGAAATATGCTCTGTGCATCGCACCTGTGATGTGACTATCGCGCATGCGCACATCACGATGTCACTACTGAAACCACACAAATCAACCACACAGGTGACATTTAGAAACCTAAAGTATAAAAACGTTACACGGGACTAAATAAACTAATGAACGCTATGTAAAATACTAGTTTTGTAGCATTTGAAATTGTTTTGCTTTTGGCTGCATACAGTGAGCGCGCGCACGGACTCAAGCCCCGCCCCTCACGCTGAAGTCCCATACAGCGGCCTTAAAGATTCGCTCTTTTACTGTACATACAGATCACCAACAACTGACAGTCCAGCGTTATGAGCTAAAGGCAACACTCATGTACAACATACTAAAATTAAATCTTAGTAACTTACAGTAGGCTGCAGGCCGTCCGTCGCGAGCGTAGTTCAGCCGATCCGATTCTCGGGCGCGGTGACTCGTTCTGAGCGCTTCATCAGAGTCAATAACTCGGTCTGAGCGCTTCAATCGAGTCAATGGCTCGGTCCTGGCTCTTCGTTGGAGTCAATGACTCGATTGAAGCGCTTCACTAGAATCAATGACTCGGCTTGACCGCTTCATTACAGTCGGTGACTCGGTTTGAGCGATTCACTAGAATCAATGACTCGGCCTGACCCCACAACATCACATTTACTCATGAATCTCTCATTAAAGAACCGATACAGCAGATGATTGAAAAGACTCGGTTTGTTCACGAATCAAAAACCGCTTTTGTGTCTAAGCACGTGATATTTTCTATATTAAAATAATGAGGATATCTGTTTATGAAACAAAGGGGAGTCTTGATATTAAAATCTCAGAATGAAGTACAAATATATAAAAATCCTTTAAAATATTTTTTTTATTAAAATATATTTTATTAAAATAAATATTTCAATATTTTAAGAAAAAAATGTTTCAATATTGTCCACAAAAGTGTTTGTTCTTGTTTTAATTTGTTTTAATATGCTACATGCTAACATGCTCATACATGCAGACACCACACTGCTAAATAATTAGATGACCTGGTGAATAGACTTCCTTGCCAATTATTATTTTTTTAATTTTCTGAATAATATTTTGAGCAGATATGTAAATGTTGATGCCGGTTTATTCACATAGGGAATGTTTAGATCTGCCCGAGCTCAAACCTCCATAGGCACAATGCTGCCGCTAAAGCACGCTCATCAGGATACAGATCTGGACTGACGACACTCTGATTCTGTTATTACCCTGACACATCTACACACACTTAAGTTTACACATAACCTGTAGAAAAGTTTTGTAGAAAGATCTTTAAAGTCTTAAACTTCAAATTGTGTTTGTCTTTGGTGCCCCAAGTATAATTAAGCAAGTATTAATGGACAATTCATATAGAATATGAAAGGCTAACATTATGTTCTGCCTTTACCTCCCTGTTGTGTGTATCTTGCTGCTTCCTGACATAGGTACATGTCTAATCAAATGCTTAATTAATTAAAATTGGATTCTGTCAATAATAAGCACTTACCTAAAGCTAAAATAAATGTCATTCCTCTAAACAAACCTTCATATCGATCTGAATTGTATGTGTAAAAACACCTGTAGATTGTTTAACAGATGTGTTCCGCTGCTTCAAGAGCCTATAGAAACAACTGTGGAAGACTACTTTTAAACAGAAATTAGCCAAATATTTACACATTTACTGCTGGTCTGTTTCCAGAGCATTAACAGTACCGGAGACCTTTTTCTCTGGCCTTTTATAGTAGGTAAAAGTTAGCATAATCTGTGCTGACATTGTCTGTGATGATATAGAGATGGCACCTTCAGATGGGGAAAAAGCACTGAAAAGCTCTGGTAATAATAATTTACCCCACATCTCCATCTAAAGATATTCCCATTCTAACAGAGATTATACAGGGTGACCAGAAGTCCTCTTTTTTTCCAAACATGTCCTATTTTTGAGATATTTTTTTTTTTCTAAATCTCTGAAAATGTCCAGAATTAGTCATCATTAATTAATAGGTTGTGGAGGACACTTATAGAAATGTTTGCTACGTCTTGTTGCAGGCCAGACCAGTCAGTCACGTATTTATAGACATTAGCCAGTGATTATCAATCCCTCAGCACTAACACTACAGCTGAGAGAAAGAGAGAGAGAGCTGCAGCTTATACCTGCAGTGCTGCACATGGCTCCTCAGTAGAGTAAAAGCAAACGGGAAATAGTGGATCTTTTTTTCTTTTTTTAAATTTCAACACATTATTTTTTTAATTTTACTTTACCCTATTAAAAAAGAAAACTTGTGATGTAAAAAGTGTTCAATGCACAAAAAATTATTTGTTTGTTAATATTCTGTTGTTGTCCAAAAGTCTATGTAAACAATGTTATTACTTCATATATTACTTCTAGTTACTTTAAGTTCAGTAACTCAGTTACATGGTTGTGAATGCAGTCTTCAACATATTTACAGCCTACAAAGATCATGTTTGTCATAGTAGTATTTCCATAGTGTTAAGATAAATCACCTTTTTCCATAGGGCTTTTTACAGTACAGAGTGCTTTAATACAGCTTCACAGCGGTAACAGGAAAATGATGCATTGTTTGTGAATTTTGTCATTGTTCAGCAATAAGCTGATTCAATTCAACTGTAAAAATATGTCAGGTATCAATTTTTACTTATTTACTTAGAAACCATCATGTAATAGTGTCAGTGAAGTGTGATCAATAGTTTAATAAGTGTCTCAAGCAATGTCATTTATCATTTAGTGTAATAAGTTGTGATATAGTGTCAGACATGAAGTTTTGATAAAGTCTGTCAGACTCCTGCAGAGTGAAAACAGTGCTCAGGACGCCCCGTACAGTGAACCTGCCCTTCCATCTTTAAGGGTGCACTCACACTTTGCTATCCAAACTGTGCCTGGGCATGTTTCCCGGTTTGTTTGACAAGTGTGAGTGCTCTGAATCGGGCCCAGACGCGGTTCAGATGGCCGGCCCTGGCCCGGTTGGAAGAGGTGTGTCAGAGCGCGGTTCGGTTGGGTTTTGGCGCGGTACGCTGGTAGTGTGAGCGCAAAGCGGGCCTGATCCCGAAACTGAAGACGTGAAGTCACCTTTAAGGGACTGTTTCATATGGATTTATTAATCGTTCTTACTGTTCAATGAACTCGAACTGTCATAGTTTATTAAAGACACAAACCCCTCACTGCACGTCAGCTGCACCTTCAGCAAACCTCCTAATACCTGCAGCACGATGACAGAAACGTGCTCCAAAGGCAAAATGCAGTGTGAGTGCAGGCCGAGGGGGAGAGGGGGGACAACCGTGCTTCAGCATGGTTCAAGGCAACTGTACCTAGTGTGAGTACGCCCTTAGTCTCACACATCACCAGTGATTCGTGTCTTTTGTGACAGATAGGTAGAGGACAATTTTGGGCCACCACCAGATATAAAATGATGCACAATAAAAAGTTGGAACCTTAAATGAACTATATATATCTGACAACACATTAATATTTTGACTTTTAAAATGATAAAACATACAAATAATTTAACATGTAACCCCTAACCCCCTATATAAGTATAACTCATATATCTTTATAAGTAGTGGTGTAGCTTTGTTTATTATATACAAACCTTGCTCTGTACTGTTGTAATGCTAAGACCTGACAGTGCACTTTTTGTGTGTTTATTTTAGTAAGTTGTTTCTTTGTACTTATTTGAAAGTCACTTAGATAAAAGTGTCTGCTAAATACCTAAATTTTAATATAATATAGTAATTGTCTTAGTGTTTTGGCATTTAAGTTAACTAATAATGATGGTTATTATTACTATTATTATTATTTTAACAATAATAATTTTAAAAAGCTTTCTTTCATTGTAACTGATGCATTGTAGTGTTAATTTAAGTAAAACAGTAGTTATATGGTTAATATGAGCTTCAATGAACAAGTAATGCTTTAAACACTGGAGAGTATCATGAAGCAAGCTCTTCAATTAGGCCATGAGTGTGTGCGCTGCCCATCCCCCACTGCGGGCTTAATTGAAGGCCACGCCCACCCCTCCCCCACCGCACCTGCAGCTCAGAGTCTGACTGAGTTCATTAGGTCAGAAAATGGATCTGGAAAGATTGAAAAGAAGAATGGAGCGACTGCGATCCCACCACAACAAATGTGAAGCGTCTGCATTAAAGGTAAGACTTTTTAAATTAATTTCACTCATTTGAATTATTTATTACGCCAGTTTGGTGATTGTGTAGGCAAAATCTGATGTTTTTAATGGCTCGGCCTCTCATTAACTCATCTGGCACAACATGTTTATATCATTTTGGCTTAAATATCAGTTAAGACTTAATCAATATGACTCTATAACATTTTTATATTCATATTTATATTCATTAAGAATGGGGATTTCTTGTGGTAATTTTAATGTTAGTTTAATGTAGCAGTAGGCCAATATGTTTATTGGTAAATTAACATCAAGTAAAGGTTTATATATATCTGTAAGTGTTTGGTGTCTCTCTAATTTGCGTGCTTGGCCTGTTGTTTGGGCCTGATGTTAGTAAGTTTAGAGAGGGGGGAGGGGGAGGGGTGCGGTGGCGCCTCTGGAACTCCAGAGCACTGTGTAGTTCAGGGAGGGGGAGAATATCACTATACACCTGCATGCCATATTACACTGCTTTATCTTTAAACTCATGAGCTTTTTCATGTAGATTACTGATGCTGAAACATTATAAAGTGCTGTAAAACATGTCCAGTAGTACTATATAGCTTGCTAATTGTAGTCTTTAGCTAGATTTAATAAATGTATATCATTACTAATATATAAAATATATACTTTTTCAATCTTCTCTTTGGTAAACAGGTACTAGGAGCAAGGATGTGCACCACGGAAGCAGAGAATTGCACCATAGAAACAAAGTCAGCAGAGGTATGCACCTTTACACAATCTTTCAGTAGTCTTTAGTAATTAAGGTGTAATAAGAGGCAATTTTCTAAATAAATAATACAAAGTGATATCATAATACAAATAAATTTAAATATAGTTTTTTAATATTAAATCATTATAAAAATGAGGGATTTTTTAAAACCAGCGTGAGTCTTTGTGATTTAAAATTCCTTTATTTAATATATGAATTTATTTCAGCATTTATATATTTACTTATGTAAAACACATAATTAAATTAATAAATAAATAAATGTATACATTAATAAATAATTAATATTCTTATTTATCTTCAGTTATTGTGGCTGCACGGTGGCGCAGTGGGTAGCACGTTCGCCTCACAGCAAGAAGGTCGCTGGTTCGAGTCTCGGCTGGGTCAGTTGGCGTTTCTGTGTGGAGTTTGCATGTTCTCCCTGTGTTCGCGTGGGTTTCCTCCGGGTGCTCCGGTTTCCCCCACAAGTCCAAACACATGCGCTATAGGGGAATTGGGTAAGCTAAATTGTCCGTAGTGTATGTGTGTGAATGGGTGTGTATGGATGTTTCCCAGTGATGGGTTGCAGCTGGAAGGGCATCCGCTGTGTAAAACATATGCTGGATAAGTTGGCGGTTCATTCCGCTGTGGTGACCCCAGATTAATAAAGGGACTAACCCGAAAAGAAAATGAATGAATGAATCTTCAGTTATTTATATTTATTCATGTATTTTCACTTATATTATGTATTTCATTCTTTCTTTATTCATTTATTTCCACATTTATATATTTATTCATTTATTTGAGACACTCTCTGAAAACCTGCCTAAAGTCTTTTTTGTGATTCGCTGTTTTTGGTATAAAATCATTTTACGCCATGTAAAAAATGTTCTATGAAAATATAAGCTTGATTTTTTTTTAAAGATTGACTGAGTTAGGCCATGTAAAAAATGCTTAGTTTCAGACTCAGAAAATCATCTTTTTGAGAAAATCCAATTTAAAGAAGTTTATATTTAAAACTGCAACATAACTGAACCATAATTATCCTGACTATGTGTCATATACGTAATTAAAGCTGAGATTCTCCCATTATGGGAAAATTCTTAAAGTTTTGTAAAACAGATCAAACTGTTTTGATGTGTAGATCCAAAGAGCATAAATAAACTATTGGGCATGGTAAAACAGCTTTATTTGTACAATCAAATATCAGTTGAAATTGTTAAGAAATATATATAAGTAATATAAATATAAATGTTATATTGATAAATACGTAAAATATAAAATCCCAACCTCTTTCTGGGTTGATCTAATTTTGATGATAGTTACAGTGTGCTGTAGCATTTAATACTTTAATACAGTATAGGCATATAACAGGTAGACTAAAACATTTTTAGTCTGTTATTCACTGCAACAAACAGAAATTGCATTTTTTGGCATTTTTATGGCTATACACCTTTTGTGCTTTTTTTGTTTTCACTGAACTAGATTATGTGACTTTAGCTGGGCTTTCACCGACACGGTCACATATATTTATCTATACTGAAGTCATTTCTCGTCCTCCATAGTTAAGTCACCACAGTTGCCTAGACTGCAGTCTAATACAGATTGTGAATTTGATATAAGCTTTTCAACACTTACTTGTATTAATTATCATTTATCTAATGTACAGATACAAATTTCATAACTGCAGTGACAGAAGTTTCCTATTGTTATAAAGGCTAGCTTTTAATTTTGAACACATATGGAAAAATATGCTCTAATGAACATGTTAGTAAAATGTGGTAATATTTATAATATGTTGTCATTTGGTAACATTAATGTACAGTGCTTTGTAAAAGTATTCATACTTAAATTTCCCCCAACATTTTATATTGCAGGCTTATGCTGAACTACTTTAAAAGACTGTTGCAAAACACCAAACAGATCAAATAGAGAAATTTGTTTAATTTACAGTGTTAACTGTAGTGTGCATTAACATACACAATTTATTGTTGTAATGCAGTAGTTAATGTTAATGGATAAGTATATTTTAAGAATATACATTTCCTAACAATTTGCACATCCCCACACATTCAAGATGTTCATGTCTTTCCTCATTCAGTCAAAAAGAAATTAAGGTTTTTAGAAAAACATTACAGGATTTTTCTACATACAGTGGACTTAAATGGTGCTCAATGGATTGAGGGCTAAAAAAAGCTGTTTCAGTGCAGATTCAGAGAGCTCTAAACGATCCCAAAAAGAAGCCATCACAACAATGTCAATTTCTGGGAATAAAATATAAAGAATATATATATATATATATATATATATATATATATATATATATATACACACACACACATACATGCGCATTAGCACTTTAAAATAAAGATATACAAATTTATTTTAACACATAGAAGAGTTCTGTAAGGGTTTTGATAAAAGAAGTCCTATAAATTAAAAATAGCTGGCCTTGTTTTAAAATATTATAAATCATATCCAGATTAATTCATGGAAAAGCATTTAAAAATAAATGCTATATTTGCACATAAAAAAAAAAGAACAGTTAAACTTTGATAAGAAAAACAAAACCTGCACTTGGCCTACTGTTTATGTCTTCACTCACGTTGTGTTGTAGGCTAATTCTGATACACTGACAATCAATGAGCCATTTTTATATAATAGTAATATTTTGCGTTTCAATCTTTTTAATTTTTAAATTTGAAAAATGTCTGTGTTTTTTTGCAGGTCCTTGTAAATGTAATAAGCAAAGTATATTATGAACATACAGTTTAAATACCATCACCATTGACTTTAGACAGGTTTCAGATCTATTTCTTATTTCAGTCTGTTTCTAGTTCCTCAAAATTATTGTGGTGCAAATGAGAACTGCATTGGGCTGAAATTGTGTTATGTTTTTGTTTTGTTAATTACTATTAAACGTATTTGGTATTGGGAAGTCAGACAGCACATCTTCAAAATGATGGTAAATTGTCTCTTTAATTATTTAATAAGTATGCATTTTACTTACAGCTTGATGTAAACGAAGAGTCAGATTCAGAAGTCTCGAGCTTGACATAGCTATACAATTTAATGGGGCTATACAATCTGCTTCAATCTACTTTAGCTTGTAATAGAAATATACTTTTTATGTAGGTCAAGTGTATTACACTTTGCTCTCTTAACCAAAGGTAGTTACATCAACAAAGTGGAGCTGCAGAGGTGAACGTGGAGCTGCGGAGGTGAGCGTGGAGGTGAGCATGAGCTGCGGAGGTAAACGGGGAGCTGCGGAGGTAAACATGGAATTGCAGAGGTGAGCGTGGAGCTGCGGAGGTGAGTGTGGAGCTGCAGCGGTGAGGAGGCCCTGGAGCGTGGAGCCGCAGAGGCCCTGGAGAGTGGAGCAGC
>CAIGQV010011544.1:0-13888 GCA_903798115.1 Danio jaintianensis
GCCAAATATCAAATTCCTGGACTGTTCCCTGACTTAGACATATAACGGTATTACATTAAATGTGTAAAAGAGCAGAGCACACTAACGCAAACAATCCCCATGTGGAGAAGAAGCATGGCAAAAGGAGGATGACTGACAATTTATCCAAAGATTTGGAACATTTTTAATTGTCCTGAACCAAGATGAGGGACTTCTGGTGGAAGATTCACTCTGTGTGAGACACGAGGACACAAAGTGGCAGAAAAACACAGGAACACGTCTAACATGTTCAATTTCATGACCCCCATTCAGGGAGATAAAGGTAAGTTTACTGCTCATTTCCATCTTTAACATTAATTAAAAACAACCAGTTGAAGGACAGGATGTTAAAAATTGTTTAAAGCTTGCTTGTTTCAGCGTAGTTTAACGTGTGTCACATATAATAAATCAAATATAATAATTTTTAAAAGATGTAGTGTGAAATAATAATTTAGATTGTAAGCTGATGATGGACGCTGTCTGCCACACAGTGCAAATGAACTTGCTGCTTATACATGTCCACCTCACTAAATTAGCGGACTGGTTGGCTTGTTCAGAAAACAGACAGTAAATTAGTACGTGCCAGTAATGCTCATTTAAATAAGATGTTTTTTGTATATTTGCCTATTTTCAGAGTTCATTATTACTTTTACACTGCAAGAAAGCTGCAAATAAAGTGGGAAACTTCATCTCAGCATTATCATTGTGTAGGCCTGTCATAATAATCAATATATCGACTTATCGTGCAATACTTGACCACAACAACAATTTTTGCCATTGCAATATATATTTACAAATTCGCAAATAACGTTAAAGCCATTTTACAATGACATTTACATTCTTCCTCACCGCTGTCAAAGTTTATATTGGACATTTACCTAACAGGACATTTAATAGTGTATATATATATAATAGGACATTTACCTCTTTAACATCAAATTATAGAAGCTAAATACCTTAAGGATGATAAGTATTTTAAAGTGTTTATGGCTGTTTGCATTATTATGCTTTTATATAGTCATTATAACATATAATCTCAAAATGACAATAATATCGCTTATCACTACAATTTCTGTGACAATATATCACTCAACAAAAATTCCTTATCGTGACAGGCCTATAATTGCGTCTTGCAGCAGGACTATTGTAGAACTAAATAATTATATATTTTGGAATGTATATATTTGTAGCATATTTAATCAAACAATTAATGTCTGGTCTCTTTGTGCCATACAGCAGTCCTGGATCATCAGCCCTGTCACGGTCACACAAGGAAGTGTAAACTTCAAGGGTGTTTATTCAAGTGATATGCACAATAGTAGTTAGGTGAAGTAGGTGAATGGTGTGGAAGAAGGTGAGTGATCTCACAAGCACACACAGTTCAGCAGCTCAGTTCAGTTCAACGGCTATTGCCAACATAAGAACAGTCACTTCCCTTATATCGTTGCTTTGGCATTCACAGTAGGAGGACATCCATGGAAGAGCGCAGGAGAAGACAGGAGAGAAGACGAAGGGGACCATACGAGTCTGAGTCCAGCCGATGACTGAGTGAGTGAGGTGAGTATTTGAAGTGTGTGGTGATTGCAGGTGCAGGTGATTAGTATTCAGGTGAGGGTTCACGGGTGTGGTGCGTGGTGGATGGTGAGTGAGAACGAGCAGCAGGTGTGACAGTACCCCCCCCCTCTACGGGTGACTCCAGGCACCCTGGACCGGCGGCGGGGAGCTGGGCGATTTGGGTGTCGGTGGTGGAATTCCTCGAGGAGGGTCAAATCTCCTCGGGACCGAATCCTTCCCAGTCTATGAGGTACTGGATTTGGCAGTTCCGCCACCGGGAGTCGAGAACTTCTTGGACTCGGTAGATGTTGTCACCGAGGACTTCGGTTTGTTCTGGAGGGAGAGGCGGTTCCGGTTCTGTGGAAGGAGGGAGAACTGGGTCAGTGTGAGGTTTGAGTAGAGAAACATGGAATGTGGGGGAGATTCGGTAAGAAGGAGGCAGGTTGAGACGGTTGGACCGTGGGCGAAGTGGAGGAAACCCATAAATGTTTTTTGGGGGTAAAATTGGCCCCAGCTGGCGATGGCACTTGCTGCTCATTCCACCAATACATTAATGCGGGTATCTCCTTTACGCCTGTCTCCTGTTTGTCAGCCTAGGCCGCAGTCAATTCCCAAAATGGCTGCCACCAATCCACCCAAGCACAAAATGGCTGCCACAAGTCCACCCAAATACAAGATGGCCGCTGCGAGTTCTTCAGGTCACAAGATGGCCGCCTCCAGTTTCCCAGCTCACAAAGTGGCCGCAGCCAAGGCGCCAGCTCACACGATGGTCATCACCAATTTGCTTACAAGATGGCTTCCTGTCCTAAGTATTTTCCTGTCATGGTTCCAGTCAAGATTTTGTCCCTGAAGTGTCATCGACTGAGTTACAAGAATAGCCACCACCACCTGAGTTGCCAGAGCTGCTGCCACCACCAGAGTTATTACTGCCAGAGCTGCCTTCACCACCTCCGGATCCACCGAGCGCCCAGGATCATCAAAAAAACCATACTACAGCAGTGAGGGGCTGTAATAATCCACTACGCTCAATTAATTATGGACAATTGATAATTCCCAGGATATCAAAATCAACTGTAGGCGTTAGATATTTCTCATATCTGGCACCTAAACTCTGGAACAGCCTTCCCAGCACAGTTCGGGAAGCAGACACACTCTGTCAGTGTAAAACTAGATTAAAGACACATCTCTTTGCATTAGCATACACATAAAACACAAACGCTTTTGAAATACAAATCCTCTAAAGGATTGTTAGGCTGCATTAATTAGGGCAACCGGAGCCGGGAACACTTCCCAAAAGACATTATAATTTGAACAGCATCTGCGCTATGTTAGTCTATTTCTCCTTATCCCAAGGTCTCCATTATCCTAGACCAGGCCGTATCCTGAGCAGCTGCTGTGGTGGTCATGGAGGAGTGAGGAGCGTGAGACTTATCCCTGAAAGACCCCAGTGACAGACGAGTCTCTGCATTGATCCCGTGGGCCAGCCTGAACACCCACCAGTGACCCACTCACACCTGCAGTTCTCCACTATGGACGTCCAGCGTTCTCCAGCCTCTGGTGCCTAGACTGCAGCTCTGCACAAGAAGTTTGGCCAGAGGAGAAATGGTCGTGCCCAACTGAGCCTGGTTTCTCTCTAGGTTTTTTTTCCCTCTCTTTCGTCAATTGGTGAAGTTTGTTCCCTGCCACTGTCGCCGCTGGCTTGCTTGGTTGGGGACTTGTGGGGCTGCGCATAGATGGATTTGCTCTTCAGTGTTTGAACTTTCAGCAGTGAAATTTAAACCACACTGAACTGAACTAAACTGAACTTCAACTCTAAAAACTGGACTGAAGCAGTTTCAATTTACTAGAACTTCTATGTTAAGCTGCTTTCACACAATCTACATTGTAAAAGCGCTACAGAAATAAAGATGAATTAAATCAAATCCTCTTGAATACCCTTAATGGTGGGCGCCAAATCCTGAATTCCCTGAATGGCGGGCACCAGATTTCCTTCCTGAGTCCTCAGAGTGAGCGCCAGATCCTCTTGAATCCCCTAAATGGTGGGCACCAGATCCTCCTGAATTCCCCGAATGGCGGGTGCCAGATCCTCCTTTATCCCACAAATGGCCAGAGCCTCCATCAAAGTCCCACAAATGGCCACAAATGGTTGTTGATGCCATCTGAGCTCCAAGAGTGGCTGCCGCTAGAGGTACAGATGCAAGAGCTGTCGATGCAGCTGCCTGATCTGCTAATGCCTCCTGATCTACCTATGTGTTCTCGTCCAAAGTCTCCTTACCCACTGGGGTTGTCTGACCCACCAGTGCCTCCTGACCCACTGGGGATGTCCGATCCACTAGAGCCTCCTGACTCACTGGGGTTGTCTGACCCACCAGTGCCTCTTGATCCACAGCCTCCTGACCCACTGGTGTTGTCTTAGCCGCCAGTGCCTCCTGACCTACTGGGGTTGTCTGACCAACCAGTGCCTCTTGATCCAGAGCCTCCTGACCCACTGGTGTGGTCTTAGCCGCCAGTGCCTCCTGACCTACTGGGGTTGTCTGACCCACCAGTGCCTGCTGAATTAGAGCCCCCAGATCCACCGCAGCTCCACGCCCAAGATCCCTCGCAGCTCCACTCTCCAGAGCTTCCTCGGCTCCACGCTCCATGGCATCATCAGCTCCACTCTCCAGGCCCTCCCTGGCTCCAGGGCCTCCGCGGCTCCATGCTCCAGGGCCTCCGCGGCTCCACTCTCCAGGGCCTCCGCGGCTTCACTCTCCAGGCCCTCCTCACCTCCGCAGCTCCGTACTCATCTCCGCTGCTTTAGCTGACCTCCGCAGCTCCACACTCACCTCTGCAGCTCCATGCTCCAGGCTCACCTCCATAGCTCCAAGCTCACCTCCGCAGCTCCAAGCTCCTGGCTCTCCTCGGCTCTATTCTTCAGGGCCTCCGCTGCTCCACTCTCCAGGGCCTCTGCGGCTCCACGCTCCAGGGCCTCCTCACCTCTGCAGCTCCACACTCACCTCCGCAGCTCCACGCTCCCCTCTGCAATTCCATGTTTACCTCCGCAGCTCCCCGTTTACCTCCGCAGCTCATGCTCACCTCCACGCTCACCTCCGCAGCTCCACGTTCACCTCTGCAGCTCCACTTTGTTGATGTAACTACCTTTGGTTAAGAGAGCAAAGTGTAATACACTTGACCTACATAAAAAGTATATTTCTATTACAAGCTAAAGTAGATTGAAGCAGATTGTATAGCCCCATTAAATTGTATAGCTATGTCAAGCTCGAGACTTCTGAATCTGACTCTTCGTTTACATCAAGCTGTAAGTAAAATGCATACTTATTAAATAATTAAAGAGACAATTTACCATCATTTTGAAGATGTGCTGTCTGACTTCCCAATACCAAATACGTTTAATAGTAATTAACAAAACAAAAACATAACACAATTTCAGCCCAATGCAGTTCTCATTTGCACCACAATAATTTTGAGGAACTAGAAACAGACTGAAATAAGAAATAGATCTGAAACCTGTCTAAAGTCAATGGTGAAATGTTTGGTATTTAAACTGTATGTTCATAATATACTTTGCTTATTACATTTACAAGGACCTGCAAAAAAACACAGACCTTTTCCATGAATTAATCTGGATATGATTTATAATATTTTAAAACAAGGCCAGCTATTTTTAATTTATAGGACTTCTTTTATCAAAACCCTTACAGAACTCTCCTATGTGTTAAAATAAATTTGTATATCTTTATTTTAAAGTGCTAATGCGCATGTATGTGTGTGTATATATATATATATATATATATATATATATATATATATATATATATATTCTTTATATTTTATTCCCAGAAATTGACATTGTTGTGATGGCTTCTTTTTGGGATCGTTTAGAGCTCTCTGAATCTGCACTGAAACAGCTTTTTTTAGCCCTCAATCCATTGAGCACCATTTAAGTCCACTGTATGTAGAAAAATCCTGTAATGTTTTTCTAAAAACCTTAATTTCTTTTTGACTGAATGAGGAAAGACATGAACATCTTGAATGTGTGGGGATGTGCAAATTGTTAGGAAATGTATATTCTTAAAATATACTTATCCATTAACATTAACTACTGCATTACAACAATAAATTGTGTATGTTAATGCACACTACAGTTAACACTGTAAATTAAACAAATTTCTCTATTTGATCTGTTTGGTGTTTTGCAACAGTCTTTTAAAGTAGTTCAGCATAAGCCTGCAATATAAAATGTTGGGGGAAATTTAAGTATGAATACTTTTACAAAGCACTGTACATTAATGTTACCAAATGACAACATATTATAAATATTACCACATTTTACTAACATGTTCATTAGAGCATATTTTTCCATATGTGTTCAAAATTAAAAGCTAGCCTTTATAACAATAGGAAACTTCTGTCACTGCAGTTATGAAATTTGTATCTGTACATTAGATAAATGATAATTAATACAAGTAAGTGTTGAAAAGCTTATATCAAATTCACAATCTGTATTAGACTGCAGTCTAGGCAACTGTGGTGACTTAACTATGGAGGACGAGAAATGTGTGACCGTGTCGGTGAAAGCCCAGCTAAAGTCACATAATCTAGTTCAGTGAAAACAAAAAAAGCACAAAAGGTGTATAGCCATAAAAATGCCAAAAAATGCAATTTCTGTTTGTTGCAGTGAATAACAGACTAAAAATGTTTTAGTCTACCTGTTATATGCCTATACTGTATTAAAGTATTAAATGCTACAGCACACTGTAACTATCATCAAAATTAGATCAACCCAGAAAGAGGTTGGGATTTTATATTTTACGTATTTATCAATATTACATTTATATTTATATTACTTATATATATTTCTTAACAATTTCAACTGATATTTGATTGTACAAATAAAGCTGTTTTACCATGCCCAATAGTTTATTTATGCTCTTTGGATCTACACATCAAAACAGTTTGATCTGTTTTACAAAACTTTAAGAATTTTCCCATAATGGGATAATCTCAGCTTTAATTACGTATATGACACATAGTCAGGATAATTATGGTTCAGTTATGTTGCAGTTTTAAATATAAACTTCTTTAAATTGGATTTTCTCAAAAAGATGATTTTCTGAGTCTGAAACATTTTTTACATGGCCTAACTCAGTCAATCTTTAAAAAAAAATCAAGGTTATATTTTCATAGAACATTTTTTACATGGCGTAAAATGATTTTATACCAAAAACAGCGAATCACAAAAAAGACTTTAGGCAGGTTTTCAGAGAGTGTCTCAAATAAATGAATAAATATATAAATGTGGAAATAAATGAATAAAGAAAGAATGAAATACATAATATAAGTGAAAATACATGAATAAATATAAATAACTGAAGATTCATTCATTCATTTTCTTTTCGGGTTAGTCCCTTTATTAATCTGGGGTCACCACAGCGGAATGAACCGCCAACTTATCCAGCATATGTTTTACACAGCGGATGCCCTTCCAGCTGCAACCCATCACTGGGAAACATCCATACACACCCATTCACACACATACACTACGGACAATTTAGCTTACCCAATTCCCCTATAGCGCATGTGTTTGGACTGTGGGGGAAACCGGAGCACCCGGAGGAAACCCACGCCAACACAGGGAGAACATGCAAACTCCACACAGAAACGCCAACTGACCCAGCCGAGACTCGAACCAGCGACCTTCTTGCTGTGAGGCGAACGTGCTACCCACTGCGCCACCGTGCAGCCACAATAACTGAAGATAAATAAGAATATTAATTATTTATTAATGTATACATTTATTTATTTATTAATTTAATTATGTGTTTTACATAAGTAAATATATAAATGCTGAAATAAATTCATATATTAAATAAAGGAATTTTAAATCACAAAGACTCACGCTGGTTTTAAAAAATCCCTCATTTTTATAATGATTTAATATTAAAAAACTATATTTAAATTTATTTGTATTATGATATCACTTTGTATTATTTATTTAGAAAATTGCCTCTTATTACACCTTAATTACTAAAGACTACTGAAAGATTGTGTAAAGGTGCATACCTCTGCTGACTTTGTTTCTATGGTGCAATTCTCTGCTTCCGTGGTGCACATCCTTGCTCCTAGTACCTGTTTACCAAAGAGAAGATTGAAAAAGTATATATTTTATATATTAGTAATGATATACATTTATTAAATCTAGCTAAAGACTACAATTAGCAAGCTATATAGTACTACTGGACATGTTTTACAGCACTTTATAATGTTTCAGCATCAGTAATCTACATGAAAAAGCTCATGAGTTTAAAGATAAAGCAGTGTAATATGGCATGCAGGTGTATAGTGATATTCTCCCCCTCCCTGAACTACACAGTGCTCTGGAGTTCCAGAGGCGCCACCGCACCCCTCCCCCTCCCCCCTCTCTAAACTTACTAACATCAGGCCCAAACAACAGGCCAAGCACGCAAATTAGAGAGACACCAAACACTTACAGATATATATAAACCTTTACTTGATGTTAATTTACCAATAAACATATTGGCCTACTGCTACATTAAAATTACCACAAGAAATCCCCATTCTTAATGAATATAAATATGAATATAAAAATGTTATAGAGTCATATTGATTAAGTCTTAACTGATATTTAAGCCAAAATGATATAAACATGTTGTGCCAGATGAGTTAATGAGAGGCCGAGCCATTAAAAACATCAGATTTTGCCTACACAATCACCAAACTGGCGTAATAAATAATTCAAATGAGTGAAATTAATTTTAAAAGTCTTACCTTTAATGCAGACGCTTCACATTTGTTGTGGTGGGATCGCAGTCGCTCCATTCTTCTTTTCAATCTTTCCAGATCCATTTTCTGACCTAATGAACTCAGTCAGACTCTGAGCTGCAGGTGCGGTGGGGGAGGGGTGGGCGTGGCCTTCAATTAAGCCCGCAGTGGGGGATGGGCAGCGCACACACTCATGGCCTAATTGAAGAGCTTGCTTCATGATACTCTCCAGTGTTTAAAGCATTACTTGTTCATTGAAGCTCATATTAACCATACAACTACTGTTTTACTTAAATTAACACTACAATGCATCAGTTACAATGAAAGAAAGCTTTTTAAAATTATTATTGTTAAAATAATAATAATAGTAATAATAACCATCATTATTAGTTAACTTAAATGCCAAAACACTAAGACAATTACTATATTATATTAAAATTTAGGTATTTAGCAGACACTTTTATCTAAGTGACTTTCAAATAAGTACAAAGAAACAACTTACAAAAATAAACTCACAAAAAGTGCACTGTCAGGTCTTAGCATTACAACAGTACAGAGCAAGGTTTGTATATAATAAACAAAGCTACACCACTACTTATAAAGATATATGAGTTATACTTATATAGGGGGTTAGGGGTTACATGTTAAATTATTTGTATGTTTTATCATTTTAAAAGTCAAAATATTAATGTGTTGTCAGATATATATAGTTCATTTAAGGTTCCAACTTTTTATTGTGCATCATTTTATATCTGGTGGTGGCCCAAAATTGTCCTCTACCTATCTGTCACAAAAGACACGAATCACTGGTGATGTGTGAGACTAAGGGCGTACTCACACTAGGTACAGTTGCCTTGAACCATGCTGAAGCACGGTTGTCCCCCCTCTCCCCCTCGGCCTGCACTCACACTGCATTTTGCCTTTGGAGCACGTTTCTGTCATCGTGCTGCAGGTATTAGGAGGTTTGCTGAAGGTGCAGCTGACGTGCAGTGAGGGGTTTGTGTCTTTAATAAACTATGACAGTTCGAGTTCATTGAACAGTAAGAACGATTAATAAATCCATATGAAACAGTCCCTTAAAGGTGACTTCACGTCTTCAGTTTCGGGATCAGGCCCGCTTTGCGCTCACACTACCAGCGTACCGCGCCAAAACCCAACCGAACCGCGCTCTGACACACCTCTTCCAACCGGGCCAGGGCCGGCCATCTGAACCGCGTCTGGGCCCGATTCAGAGCACTCACACTTGTCAAACAAACCGGGAAACGTGCCCAGGCACAGTTTGGATAGCAAAGTATGAGTGCACCCTTAAAGATGGAAGGGCAGGTTCACTGTACGGGGCGTCCTGAACACTGTTTTCACTCTGCAGGAGTCTGACAGACTTTATCAAAACTTCATGTCTGACACTATATCACAACTTATTACACTAAATGATAAATGACATTGCTTGAGACACTTATTAAACTATTGATCACACTTCACTGACACTATTACATGATGGTTTCTAAGTAAATAAGTAAAAATTGATACCTGACATATTTTTACAGTTGAATTGAATCAGCTTATTGCTGAACAATGACAAAATTCACAAACAATGCATCATTTTCCTGTTACCGCTGTAAAGCTGTATTAAAGCACTCTGTACTGTAAAAAGCCCTATGGAAAAAGGTGATTTATCTTAACACTATGGAAATACTACTATGACAAACATGATCTTTGTAGGCTGTAAATATGTTGAAGACTGCATTCACAACCATGTAACTGAGTTACTGAACTTAAAGTAACTAGAAGTAATATATGAAGTAATAACATTGTTTACATAGACTTTTGGACAACAACAGAATATTAACAAACAAATAATTTTTTGTGCATTGAACACTTTTTACATCACAAGTTTTCTTTTTTAATAGGGTAAAGTAAAATTAAAAAAATAATGTGTTGAAATTTAAAAAAAGAAAAAAAGATCCACTATTTCCCGTTTGCTTTTACTCTACTGAGGAGCCATGTGCAGCACTGCAGGTATAAGCTGCAGCTCTCTCTCTCTCTTTCTCTCAGCTGTAGTGTTAGTGCTGAGGGATTGATAATCACTGGCTAATGTCTATAAATACGTGACTGACTGGTCTGGCCTGCAACAAGACGTAGCAAACATTTCTATAAGTGTCCTCCACAACCTATTAATTAATGATGACTAATTCTGGACATTTTCAGAGATTTAGAAAAAAAAAAATCTCAAAAATAGGACATGTTTGGAAAAAAAGAGGACTTCCGGTCACCCTGTATAATCTCTGTTAGAATGGGAATATCTTTAGATGGAGATGTGGGGTAAATTATTATTACCAGAGCTTTTCAGTGCTTTTTCCCCATCTGAAGGTGCCATCTCTATATCATCACAGACAATGTCAGCACAGATTATGCTAACTTTTACCTACTATAAAAGGCCAGAGAAAAAGGTCTCCGGTACTGTTAATGCTCTGGAAACAGACCAGCAGTAAATGTGTAAATATTTGGCTAATTTCTGTTTAAAAGTAGTCTTCCACAGTTGTTTCTATAGGCTCTTGAAGCAGCGGAACACATCTGTTAAACGTAAATCTACAGGTGTTTTTACACATACAATTCAGATCGATATGAAGGTTTGTTTAGAGGAATGACATTTATTTTAGCTTTAGGTAAGTGCTTATTATTGACAGAATCCAATTTTAATTAATTAAGCATTTGATTAGACATGTACCTATGTCAGGAAGCAGCAAGATACACACAACAGGGAGGTAAAGGCAGAACATAATGTTAGCCTTTCATATTCTATATGAATTGTCCATTAATACTTGCTTAATTATACTTGGGGCACCAAAGACAAACACAATTTGAAGTTTAAGACTTTAAAGATCTTTCTACAAAACTTTTCTACAGGTTATGTGTAAACTTAAGTGTGTAGATGTGTCAGGGTAATAACAGAATCAGAGTGTCGTCAGTCCAGATCTGTATCCTGATGAGCGTGCTTTGGCAGCATTGTGCCTATGGAGGTTTGAGCTCGGGCAGATCTAAACATTCCCTATGTGAATAAACCGGCATCAACATTTACATATCTGCTCAAAATATTATTCAGAAAATTTAAAAAATAATAATTGGCAAGGAAGTCTATTCACAAGGTCATCTAATTATTTAGCAGTGTGGTGTCTGCATGTATGAGCATGACAACATGTAGCATATTAAAACAAATTAAAACAAGAACAAACACTTTTGTGGACAATATTGAAACATTTTTTTCTTAAAATATTGAAATATTTATTTTAATAAAATATATTTTAATAAAAAAAATATTTTAAAGGATTTTTATATATTTGTACTCCATTCTGAGATTTTAATATCAAGACTCCCCTTTGTTTCATAAACAGATATCCTCATTATTTTAATATAGAAAATATCACGTGCTTAGACACAAAAACGGTTTTTGATTCGTGAACAAACCGAGTCTTTTCAATCATCTGCTGTATCGGTTCTTTAATGAGAGATTCATGAGTAAATGTGATGTTGTGGGGTCAGGCCGAGTCATTGATTCTAGTGAATCGCTCAAACCGAGTCACCGACTGTAATGAAGCGGTCAAGCCGAGTCATTGATTCTAGTGAAGCGCTTCAATCGAGTCATTGACTCCAACGAAGAGCCAGGACCGAGCCATTGACTCGATTGAAGCGCTCAGACCGAGTTATTGACTCTGATGAAGCGCTCAGAACGAGTCACCGCGCCCGAGAATCGGATCGGCTGAACTACGCTCGCGACGGACGGCCTGCAGCCTACTGTAAGTTACTAAGATTTAATTTTAGTATGTTGTACATGAGTGTTGCCTTTAGCTCATAACGCTGGACTGTCAGTTGTTGGTGATCTGTATGTACAGTAAAAGAGCGAATCTTTAAGGCCGCTGTATGGGACTTCAGCGTGAGGGGCGGGGCTTGAGTCCGTGCGCGCGCTCACTGTATGCAGCCAAAAGCAAAACAATTTCAAATGCTACAAAACTAGTATTTTACATAGCGTTCATTAGTTTATTTAGTCCCGTGTAACGTTTTTATACTTTAGGTTTCTAAATGTCACCTGTGTGGTTGATTTGTGTGGTTTCAGTAGTGACATCGTGATGTGCGCATGCGCGATAGTCACATCACAGGTGCGATGCACAGAGCATATTTAAAAGTTCATAATTTCACGTTTGTTACACAATCTGAAGGAAAATGAACGAGGACAGTTAGGAAAACTGTGTCCATCAGCTTCATATTGATGCTCAGGACTGTTTGGATTTTATTATTTGTTGTCCAAGGCATAAAACTGTTTGGGATGCGTTTGGCAGTGTTAAACGTGACAGAATAGGTCCAGAAAACACCATTCTGATAAGAATAGGCTCATAATTGCTGAATAAAATGTTAAAATAACTAATGCAATCACTCATGTTCCCTAATGTGATTGTGTCCTCTTTAGTCTATGTATTCCAGAACTATTAATATGATAACATGATAGTGAATGATGTGACTGATAGTGACTGATAGACACAATTGATAGTGAATAATGTGAGTTAAATAGTTTATACAATAAGAAAAAAGTCTGGAGCGTTTTAAGCTAAACACTGTCTGTGCCAGACCTCAACATCATATTCTTCTGTACACTCAGGAAAAATCAGGAAACAATGCATTAGTTTTAACATTAAAATAACTAATACTTCATCTGCATATCTGTACTTTTATGAAAAGTAAATGCATATGGAATTGTTCATGACAAATATAGATGTGAAATTTATTATATAAGCCTTTGTGATATACTAATTAAGTTTTGTTAAAAGTTGTTAAACATTGATCTGTAATATGTGGTATTTAATTATAAATTTATGGAAAAAATACAATTAATTAAAAAATACACTTTTACTTGTCATATTTGTAATTAGCAAATCAATTCTTAATTTGTTGTCCAAATAGTATTTTTGTTCCATCAGATTAATGCCGTCCAGATTAATGCCTTCCAGGTGACTGTGATCTTGTCTTTTGACCGCCAAAAATCTCAATGTATTTTTGTGTTTATGTGTGGCAAATGTAAACAAACTCCTTTAAGCCATTTCTGAGTTATCACATTGATAATGCATGGCGCAGTACATATGAAAAACAAAGGGGGCGCTAGAGAGCAGAAAAATCATGGTGCAGTACCTGAGACAAACTTTAGGGGCGATAGAGAGCAGAAACCGATCATGGTGCAGTACCTGAGAAAAACATTAGGGGCGATAGAGAGCAAACGGTGTGTGTATTCAGGGGGACATACACACACTTTTCTTTTCATTTTGGCATCAATCTGAGGACCTCTTTGAAACTTTGAGAGAAGCCTATTTACACCCTCTAGAGGCCATTAGAGTGAAAAAAAAGTGAGGACCGGGCAAAATGTCCTCACTTTGCAAAAATGTCCTCACTCCAAAGGTTAAAAACCCACGCTGGTCCTCACAAAGATAGCCGTACAAACACACACACACACACACACACACACACACACACACACACACACACACAGCAG